>CABHPR010142837.1:0-27685 GCA_902168415.1 Peromyscus melanophrys
TGTCTTAACCAAGCACAAAGAACTGGTAGAAAGAATGGAAATGTAGACAAAAGCATAATTCATGGGCCAGTTGACTATCTTTCTCTGTTGTATTAAGTTCAGTTTATAGCTCTCTGTAAAAAAAAATACAGTAGAGTTGAAAACACTTTAAACTTGAACTTGAAGCAGAATCTGGACAAATAGGCAAATAAATATTTTTCCAACTCCACATCCCAAAATACAGCCACTTAGGCCATCAGACCGTCGGGTCATTAGGCATTAGGGCGTAGCTGGTGGGAAGTGCTAGATGAGTGGAGATGTGGTGGAGGGAGGCCAGAAGCACCCAGGGCTCAAGGCTGTGGCCAGAGAACCAATTGGGAGCCAGAAAACCAAGCAAGACAAAAGACCCTTTTATAGCCTCCCAGAGCTCTTGCCCCAAACAGACTGACAACAGCCATCTATGCCTGGAGAGCTGAGAAGAGAAATCAGTAAAAGGCCTGGCTGGCTCTAACCGAAGCTCAGCCTGGGTACTGTCCGTGCCTCCGTCCTCTGCGCATACTCACTGGCGTGCTCGAAGCCCGTTTTCATGCGTCTGTAGAGCCGGTACCTCCACTCCCACGCCTTCAGCTGCTTCTCCTTCTCGGTGTTGTCCAGAGTGAAGCCTTCGTTCTCCACCTGGGCAGACAGCTCACTCACTCTGTCCTGGGCCTCCTGGACGAGTGTGTTGAGGTGCATGGCTCGGCTTTCCCGGCTGACAACTGTGAGGAAAAGAGACAGGATGACAGTGCTCCTTAGGAAGTGCGGTGGCTTTAGGCTATCCGTGTCTCTCCTGGAGAACGTGGGATCTGTGTTTCTTATCAACTATCTTGCTATAAGGCCTAACACCGACATTCACTATTTAGTGGTAAATTCAACGAATTAAGACATTCCCATTGCTCTTTGGCCATTTTGTCACATCTCCCCAGTGAGCTCCTTTGGCAGAGTTAGTCATGATTGCGTTAATGACATTTGGAGGGACAAATGCCTGAAAGCAGAGGCCCCATCAGTCCATGAAGGCTGTGGAACAAATTACATTCTACCAAAGTTGATTTTTTTAAAAGAAATTTTTTGGTGGAATCCAGTTTAAATTTTCTGCCCTTATCATATCCTTCTCAGCATAGAGAAAATTTTGCGTGTGTGTCTTAGTATTAACCAATTTGTACATTGCTAATGAAATGTCTCAAACCAGTGCCACAGTTGAGCTAGTGGGTTCTGATGGCCGGCCCCTACACTGATCTTTGATTGTGGTCTGGTTACAGGAATGCACCTTCTCCAGAAATATCCATGCCCCAGAGAGTAAGACTTACTAGAGGTTTGCCTTTGGATTTTACCAATGCATCCCAAACTTCACTTGGCTTACATCATGTTGTTTACTCAATCTGCCCTGTGTGGTCAGATGTATACCAGTGGTAGAAGTTGCCCATTCTTGTGCTCGGCCTGTGAGGCTGCTTCCTGTGGTCTGCAAGGGAGGGTCTACTTAGGTGGTCACCTGTCACTTCTGAGGGGCCCCTCCCAACTGGTGGCAAGACAGGAGACAGCCTCATTCTGGAAAGGTGGCTGAAGACCACAGGAACAGGGACATAAGCCAGAGGCAAGGTCTGCAGATGTGTTATTGGAATGTGTTTGACACTCCCTGTGAGAATGTGTTTGACACTCCCTGTGACCAAAACAATATTTCTTTCTGATGAGTGGGAAGCAGAACCCACCCATTTCATTCTTTATAATTAATGGGAAATATGATGAAGATAACTCAAGTGAAAATGTGTTAGGCGTATTTTGAAATGGAAATTAGGTGGTTGTATACTCAGATACTCTGTGTTCATAAGCATGTCTGCGTTAATTACAGGAAATGAATACTAATTTATTATTGCCCCTGAGCACCATCAGTCTAAATTTATTTACAGATGAGGTCAATGAAAAATTAGTTGAGTCTTTTTTTCTTTTCCTTTTCTTCTTTCTTCTTAGGGCTGCTGTTCAGAACACCCGGGACTGTGTTCGGCTGCAGGTTTGGCATGGTTAATGAATGTTGTCAGAGCAGTCAATCATGTACTCAAAATACTGTCACACTTCTTTTTTTAAAGCCTCAGTCATGAGCCATGACAGAAAAATAAACAAATAAATATAAAGCTAAAAAACTCTTTGACTGAGCAGCCACGCTGTGCAGAATCCCCCGGGGAGGCTGAAGGAGGCCAGAATAAATGATAATATAAGTGTTGGGGATGTAGTGAGGCCATGACGGTGTATGAATAGGGAGGTACAGGAGGAAAAATGCACGCACACACACACACACACACCGCACACATGAGCACACACTCCAGTGGAAAAATTGGCAATATTAGTAGCCTCAAGGTGCAATTTCCTGGAGCAGTTAAGACTGACAAGGCAGTACTAAATGCTGTTAATTTAACTAACTTCAGATTAATGGTAGAGTCTGCTATGACTGAAACCCTCAAACACAGTCTCATTATAGGCTTGCTGGGAAGGCCCTAAATATAGGCATTGACAGTTTCAAACAAATTCGTATACATCTGTGTATTTTTAGACAGAGGTTAGGCGTCAGAGTTTGTGTCACAGTTTTGAGGGTGATTAATTGACCCAGTAACTGCACCCTCTCCCCACAGCCCCTCCTCCTTCCCCGCTAAATTATAGAGAAAATGGAGGAATTGTCCTCGTGAAGTTATTCAGTGGGCCTTTTATTGTAAGCCTGGTGTTTGAATTGCATGCATGCGTCAACACTTGGGTGATAGACACATGATTTATAAAAATAAATTTTTCTAATACTATGAAATCCCCCCTATTAATTTTTATATCCACAACAGTTATTATGGGTGGGAATTCCAGGTGGCATTTCAGATGGACAGCTTCTCTTGAGGTCTATGAGTGGTTCTCCCCCCGCCCCTCAAGCCCTGACATTTTTCCTGCTTTCCATGGCGTAGCATGTTTACTTCTGCACCCTCTACTCCCCCTAGGCTTCAGTCCTCTTCCTCACCACAAAGCAATTCTGCCCTCTCATAGTCTACCAGGAGAGCACCTTTGACTTTCACAGCCAGGTGCACAGTCCAGGAGGGGCTGCAACCCAGTGCTCTGCAAAACGCGACAGTTCTGTTGCTACAGAGTGTAATGGTGAGGGTGGGTAGGGCAGGGATTGGAGAGCATTGTCTGGAGACACAACACTCCAGTGTCAGTGTTTTTCTAGAACACTGGATTCCATGTGCAGAACTGAGCAAGAACATATTGTTTAGAAATGAGAGATGTGTTTATTATGGAGGAGAATGGGAAAAAAAATCCAAAAAAACCTGAAGATTTGTGTTCTTGAAAAAGAGAAAGTATTTTGAAATCTTTTTTTTTTTCCAGGTTCAGTCCCAGGTGTCCCTAAGACTGTTGCTCACTGGCCTCTGTTGTTACAGGTAATTGCTGCGTGGACAAATCTCAAAGGCACTGGCTGAGCCTGTGTTCTCCAACCATCTCATCAGGCAAATCTTTATATTTTTTTCCTATGGATTTTTTTAATAGCTTAATAAAACACTCTTTTGAAAGATTTTTTTTTGCTACCAAACCAGCTGACTTATAAAGCAGTCATGTTTCTGCTTATTATTAATGACCCATTTAATGGCCAATAGTAGCGCCTGTTCAGATGAGATAATCAACCTAACTGGGTTAATTTACTTTAAGCAAAAGCAAGTGAATATGATAATTATATCGGGCTGGGTAATTTTATCATGAGTGGAAGTGTGATAGGGTAGATTTTGACACCTTGAAAATTTTTTTTTTTGGCTGTTGTTGTTGTCTGTTTGATTTCAGAATGGGAACCTTTTACTCCCCTTATTTAAAGATGAAGAAGCTGAAATCCAGGGAAGCAGGATGACTTAGTCACAGTCTTCTTAAACACCTTCAAGAACTCAGTGAACTCTTCTCTAAACCAAACAGAATATGAATCAACATATTATTTATATATTGTAGTTTATATTCAGCTGGAAATTGGCACACTCCTTTTGGCTGGTTGGTTGGAAATGGGGGGGGGGTCGTGACTGTTTTCTGGTTGATTTTTCTTGCCCGTCCACTGCTCCCTGTCTTGGGTTTCTCTATTCCACTTTTACTTCTACCCACAGGCTATTTTCTTTCTGAGTTCAGCACCACTGACCTCTGCAAGTGTAAGCTTTTTCTTTCTCTTAGCAGTTGGTCCCTTCTGCAGCCCAGCGACTGTCCCTCTGAGCAGCCATAGCCAGCACAATAGAGGGTCTGTGGGTGTGTGGCAAGCCGTCCGGCTTGGGCAAGACCACTTCACGGCTCCTGAAACAGGCTCCCCGCTATTGTGGTGTTTAATTATCAACAGTATTTCTACCACCCAGTGCTTCAGAGTGGGAATTTGTTATAAGACCTGCCCAGCTAATTAACTATGGGATGGGAGTGGGAGGTGGGGCAGGAACTTGGTGTTCAAAGAATACAATTAGGGTTACTGTTTAAATTCTGAGATAAATAGTGATGGGGCTGAATGGACTTTGTCTAGTGCTGGAATCTAGCTTAGGGACTGTAGATCCTTAACTAGTCCATCATTCTCCTCTTCCCCCACAACTGTTGAATGGGGCCTGGCTGACAGTTACATAAAGTTTGAAAATACGAAGGAGGGCAACATGCAGATTCATTTGAAAACTTGAAAGTTTTGTTTTTAGTTAAGTTGTCTCCGTGTGAGTATGTATCTGTAGGCACAGGATGCCTTGGAGCTGGAGATAAAGGCAGTTGTGAGCCGTTCCCGACGTTGGCACTGGGAACTCAGCTCAGGTCCTCTGCAGGAGCAGCAATCCCTGGTAACCACTGAGCCATCTCTCCAGCCCCTCATTTTATTTTTTGGTTTTTCAAGACATGAGTTTCTCTGTGAAACAGTCCTGGCTGTCCTGGAACTCACTCGGTAGACCAGGCTGGCCTCGAACTCACAGAGATCCACCTGCCTCTGCCCCCCAAGTGCTGGGATTAAAGGCGTGTGCCACTACTACCTGGTTCCCCTAATTTTAATTTTAATGGAGGTTTTGAGGGAGTAATTTATTTGATTTTCTGGAAAAAATGAATACATTTGCTTTTAATGATGATATGCCATTTTGCAATTTAACAACATCTTTTTATTGTTGCCAGTTTTCTCTTTCTTATTGATGAGATAAACAAGATTCTAAGACAATGGCTTCATCTCGGTGACAGAAGGATCCTTAGCCCAACTTGGATGCATCCCCATCCCTTCGCCAGCTTTGCACGTAAGATCACTGTTTGCAAAGGCAGCCTCATTCAGCCTCAAGCACCTCTGAATCTGAAACAGTGCCTTGTCTTCAGCAGAAATATGCTTTGTAAATGATTATTTCCAAGAATGGAGATAATCCTCGAAGGTCCCTTGCGATCCTAGAGATGACGTGGTATCCTTAAAAGATGTATGGTCCCAGAGAGAGCCATATGTCCTCCTTGTTACCGAACCTTTCTGCATCTGTGGATCGTAGCAGGGTTATCTTTCACTTTGTACCTCATATCCACTTATAAGAGAGTAGATACCATGTTTGTCTTTCTGGGTCTGGGCTACCTCACTCAGGACGATTTTTTTTCTAGTTCTATGCATTTGCCTGCAAATTTCATGATGTCATGATGTAACCGCTGAGTAATACTACGCTGGTTAGATGTACAGCATTTCCTTTATCTATTCTTCGGTTGAGGGACATTTAGACATGCTGTGTGTTTTTAAACAGAACATGATGAGTAGCCATATGAACACTAGCCCTAGCATCATCAGTGCCCCTCGTTCTACATTTGACTGCCTTTCTTGCAGCTGACGTGGTCCCACATCTAATTGCATTCCCAGATCTCAGCCACCACAAATATCCACAGGTCACCTTCTTTGCCTATATGGTGGACTTCGTGTGAGTAAATTTGGTCCCTCCTGCCTTAGCTCTGGCTGTTTGCTTACTGCTGTGGGTGATGATCAGTGACGAGATGTTGGGTAGCTGCACCCTCAGTAGAAGAAAAGGTAAAATATGTCTTGGCTTCTAAATTCTTCGATTTGTTGGTTAATGTGCTGGATGCATGCACATAAAACAAATTGTCTTCCTGAAATGGCTTTGTATTTTGTCTCATTGTATATATGCCTGGAACTGTTTATTGAGCCAAACTTGCTTTTAGTTAAAAAAAAAAAAAAGGTATATAGTTTTAGCCAGTCTCTCTGCCATGTTGAACACAAGGCTCTTACCGGAAAACTGGCATAACAATGGTTCCCACCTCACAAACCATGCTAAGTTAATGATAATCTCCACACAGGTTTTTATTAATATTATTCCTATTGAGTTTTAGAGCTACACAAAAATAAACACAAATTTGTTCTTAGGAAATAGTTTGGTATTTTTCCACCAAAAAATAATCTCTTGTTCCAGATCTTTAAAAAAAAAAAAAAAAAGTCTATTCCAATTACTTTTAAAAAACGTAACACACTCATAAATGATGTCAAAGTGAATGTTATCTGTTATTTCAAAGGATAAAATGAGGTCACTTTGGTATAAAACTTGCACTAAGAGCCAATATCCTCTGGACAACCAAGAAGAGCAGTTCGTAAGATTTATCTTTGTTGATCATAAGCAACAACCTTCTAACAATTCTGCAACTAACTTGGTTTAAGGCAGTAATGCCAAGAAAAGCAAGGCACAGGCATTTTAGTGATTAAATGTATGACATTAAAGAAACCCTTACAGTAGAGAGACTCAGCATTCAGGTCCAATCTGCTTGGCTGGCTTGTTGAGATCCAGAACTCAAAGCCCATTTTGCCTTCTCTTGGGTCTCCAGCTCTGAAGTCTCTAGGAGTCCAGTTGCCAAGGTTGCAGAGACCTAGCTATTGTTTCATTTTAACTGCTACAGGTCTTTCTTCTGCAGAGCCTGTCACACCTGGGAAAGGGCTTTGGAGTGTCCCTCTCTGCTGCCTCCCAGAATGTGGCTCTGCAGAGTCAAGTTAAGGAGGCAGCTTTAATGAGGCAGAGGGCGCCCTCATACCCAGGGCTCGCTCAATTCGAGGGGGAGAAAGCAAATACTCCACATGTTTTTGCCAGGTTACTTAGGGAGTCCAGATCAGGTTTGGGTATGAGAATCGTGTCTTCTGAGGCTGCTCTTCACACTGTCCACAACCATAGAGTCTAAGCCACGTCAGGAAAATTTCCTTACACTAACATTAAAAACAGGTGAGGTTATTTTAAAAATGTATTGTAGCTAACTCAAAATGTCCAAACTGTTATCATTTGCACAGGCGATCAATGTAAAACTAGACATTTTATAGTCCTTTGTTTTTGTACTAAACTTTTGAAAGCCAGTACGAATTTCATATTTCTAGTGCTTTTTGATTTGGGCTACATATATATATATATATATATATATATATATATATATATATATATATATTTTTTTTTTTTTTTTTGATTATAAACTGTATGGCCGCAGCAGGCTTCTTGTTATCTAGTTCTTATATCTTAAATTAACCCATATCTATTAGTCTATAAGTTGCCACATGGCTCGTGGCTTATCAGTACCTTACATCTCGCTTTTCATGGTGGCGGCTGGCAGCGTGTCTCTGCCTCAGCCTTCCTGTTAGGAAAAATTCTCTTCTCTGCTTTTTCTGCCTATACTTCCTGCCTGGCTACTGGCCAATCAGTGTTTTATTTATTAACCAATCAGAGCAACACATTTAACATACAGAACATCCCACAGCACTTCCCCTTTCCTTTTGCCAGGTGTCTCTGTCTGCTCTTGCAAGACTCCCGAAGCTTGCATCCTTCTCCCATTTCTCAGGTAATATTATATCCTTCTGAGGTCTTTGATGTAGTTGAAGACTAGATAGTTATAATTTTTCCTTAGTTATGATAAAAGATAAGTTAGATATGAAACCTTAGACTCACAAATATAAGATAGATAGGATATCTTCTTTAATTTTGCCAAATACAAATAGACTAGTTATTATAAATAGACTAGATATTGTAACTGTAATTCTTGATTGATAATTGTTGTGTTATCTGTAATTTTACTATGTGAAAGGGCTACATATATTTTTAATAATAAATTGTGTTTTATTGTAAGTTGGCAATTTATAAGTGTATACATTAATAGGGTACAATTATGATTCTGTGATTAATATATGAAATCATGACATTAAGCTAATTCAAGCACATACTTCATTTGAGAGCTTTACTTTTGGTGATGATGCCATTTAAAATATACTGTCTCAGACAAATTTAAGTGTACAATATAATTAACTGTATGGGAAACAGATTGAAGACACAGTCCTCTGTTCAACTGAGATTTTTTTTATCCTTTGGCAATTACCTCTCCATACCTCTCCCTTCAGCTTCTGTAACCCCATTTTCTTCTCTGTTGCTGTGAATCTGATTGTTTCAGGTTCCCTGGACAAGTCAGATCATATGGTATTTGTCTTCCCGTGCCTGACTATTTCACTTAGGATAAGGCTCCAATTGCATCCATGTGGTCACAAATGGCAGAATTTCCTTTCTCTTCAAGGCGAAGTGGTATTTCCTTGTGTGTCCATACCACATTTCCATCATCAGTTTGGCTGCTGATGGACACCCAGGTTCCTTCCATAACTTGGCTGTTGTGAACAGTGCTGCAGTGGATATGGGAGTGTGGATGTCTGTTTGACAAACATTCCAAATCTTTTGGGTAAATACCCAGAAGTGGGATTGTTGGATCATATGATAATACTATTTTTAGTGCTTTTTTTTTTTTTTTTTTTTTTTTTAAAGTCAAGTAACAAACCCAGGACATCACATATGCTAAGCATGTGCTCTGCCAGTGGGCCACATCCTTGGACCTATTTTTAGTTGTTAGAGGAAATGCCATATATTTTCCAAATTGTTTATACCAATTTCCATCTCCACCAAACAGCATGAAAGGTCCCCTTCCCACATCTTCACCAACACTTATTTTTTGTCTTTTTAGAAAAGCAGTTCTGACAAGTGTAAAATTATATCTTGCTGTGGTTTTTATTTGCCTTTCTCTAAGGTTAGTGTTGTTAAGTACTTCCACATTCCTGATGGTCATTGTACATCTCCTTTTGAGTCTGTCTGCTCAGGAGTCTTGCCCATTTCTTAACTGACTTTTTTTTATTTGAATTCCTTCCATGTTTTGTGCGTTGGCCCCCTTGTTAGATGTATGCTTATAGATATTCCCCATCCCTGCTTGTTTCTTCTCCAAGTTGTCATTATTATCCAATGGCTTTTTAGTTTGATGTCGTCCCCTTCACTATTTTTGCCGTTTGTTACTCGTATTTTGGGGGGTCAAATCCAAAAAGTCCTTGTCCAGACCAACATCATAGAGTTTTCCCCCTAGTCTTTATTTATAAGTTTATAGTTTAGTCTCATATTTAGGACTTCAGTACATTTTGTGCTGATCTGTATATGGTGTGGGGTAGGGGGTCTGATTTCATTCTCATGCTTCAGGGTATCCAACACCACCTGCTAGAGAGGCCACACTTCCCCTTTATTGATATATCCCTGGCATCTTTGTTAACAGTCAGCAGGCAGAGTGTGGGCTCATTCTGGAGCGCTCCATTCCCTCCCGCATTTTAAGAGATTGTGACTTACGCATGGCTAATGACTTCTACATAGCACAGAGTAGTTTTGTAGCACAGTTCTACAAACTTTGAAAAGTGTGGTATTGGGGGTACCAGTTCATATAGTCCACAGTGCTGGTACTGTTTATCTCGACACAGAAACTGTGTAGCAGATGGTAAACATTTAAATTCTTTGCCAGAAGCTCATAGATTTTTTTTTTCTTGAAAATTATATTGAATGACAGTTTTGGAGGGCTAGGGGGTGTTTATCACATGCCAGGGCATGAGAGGAGTACTTGAAAGGTACTATTCTACACCTGTCCTAGACTGACAGCGTAGCAGCCGGCCTTCCAGTAAGACCCATTCACCTCTGTCCTCTCCAGGCATTCCTCCACACACACGCTGTGCAGGGTTGCTCACAATAGCATGTTCCATCTGAGATTAGGTGGCAAAGGACACTTGTTTCTGCCTTGGTTGATGTTTCTCACCCTCTCAGAACCTTATGACTTAGGAACGCCAACTGCCATGTCATCAATTTGCCACATGGAGAGGCCCATGTAGCCAAAGATGCAGAGTTCTTACCAGCTGTGGCTCTGAGTGAGCAATGGGATAGATCCTGTAGCTCAGTGTAATGGCAAGGCGATAGTCATTGTGTGGATGCCTTGAACATCCATTCAGCCCTGAACATCCATTCAGCTAAATCCAGTCCCACAGGTCTAATCCATAGAAACTGAGATAAATGTCATCATTTGCCAAGTTTAGGGTGATTTAATACCTAGTGATATAATAATAACCAACATAAGATTATACACATCTTACAGATAAAGAAATTAAGGCATGAAGAGACTAAAGGTTTTCCTACAAAGTATCAGATGTGGAATTTGAAACCAGAACTCCTTCAGTCCAGAAATTTGATTTTTAGCCTGTGCTAAGGATTTGGTTTAAAAGTGTCATCTCTAGTAGCTATCTTTCATTGTGTGATGGTGAGTATGTGTTGAACGGGGAGAAGTATGGATACCTTCTGAACTGATGGCAATCGGAATGTTGGGAAATGTGGATAGGAACCTATGCACTCAAAGGCATTGTTAAAGGCAATCAAAGACATTGTTAAACATTATCTGTAATGTTTTAGGTTTTGACAAAGAGAGCTTATTCTATGTGGGGGGGATATTTAAATATTCAAAGCAAAAGCCAACTCTCAAGGGAAGGAAATCCTGCCATTTGCAATAATGTAGATGAGCCTAGAGAACCAGAACACAAAAAGACAAACCACACGATTATGTGTATATGTGAGCCTTAAAATGTCCAGTTCATGGAATTAGAGAGCAGAAGGTTGGTTGCCAGGCACTAGAGACTGGGAGAGGTGTATCAAAGGGTGTAAACTTCCAGCCAGAAGCTTAACAAGTTCTGGGGATCTCATGTACAACATGAATGATGTCAAGTGTGCTAATTAACTTGATTATGGCAATTATTCCTCAGTGTATACAAATATCAGACTCCTATGCTTTGAAAATAATCACATTTCCCCTGTCAATCAAATATTTTGAAATTAAGAGAAAGAAGCTGCCATTATTAAAGAATGGGTGATTGAAACTGAGACCAAGGCCACCTGATAGTAATTATTTAGAAACATAAAACAGGGTCAAGCCACTCCGTATTTGGTAGAATCCTTGTCTTCATTTGGAAATATGGATATAAAGATGTTGAACATGCAGTGATCGAGATTCAAAACCTTCAAGCATCTCCAGGAGAGAGGCCATCTAGTACAGAGTCCCTGTGGCAAGATAGTGTGGCATGCACATGGGACAAGAGGGTGATACACTGTAGGAGGCACTTTGAGGAGCAGACTTGTAAGTCAGTGTGAGGATTTATACTCCTTTTTTAATGAGGCAGATAGGAATATATGTGTCTCATTCAAGAGATCCACTTCCGGCTCATTTTCCCACATTCTTAATGGCAGCAAACCTTTGTCCTTTGAGAGTTGCCCAGTCCGTGGGACATGGAGAGTGGTGACGCTGGGCAATGCTGTTTTGGAACAAAAATCAGGTGTGACTAATCAACAAGTCTGGTTTTCTCATGCACAAACTCCGAGGACAATCCCAAAAGTGTTTTGAGCAGGGGCAGTGCAGTCGGAGTGAGCGTGGGGTCTCCCAGGAGGGCCCTGGTAAAGACTAACATTGGCTTGGGTTGCAGACTTTCTGCTGCGGCTGTTTACACAAAGCCAACCTCATTAGTTTATAGTCACACCTCTCCGACACAGCCTGCCCCGTTCTCAGCACAAGCACGGACTCCTACACCACAGCAGAAACGAGAAGCACATCCTGTGTGCCGGGGTTGCCGCACAGGGGTTGGTACTGTCTGCGAGCAAGCGACAGTAGCTCTGTGCTGGTATTGTTCAAAGTCCCTGACTATTAAGATTCGGGTTGGCACAGGCAGCTTCTGGGAGAAGGTGTGGGAGGGGCTCACTGTGCAGCAATCTGGAGGGTTCTGGGGAGATAGGAAGATGCAAGTCAAGGGAGGGGGAAGAAAAATTCACACTGAGGAGCATCCCACCATTCTGATGGCCCACATCACTAACCAGTAAACAACGAAAGCGAGCCAGGTACATTGATGCTCAGACTTTGCAAAGGTGCCTAGAAAGTCACAGGCACAGAAGCAACCCAAAGTACCCCCAAGTCTAAGTTCCTGAGAAATTTATATTGTTTCCTTCTATAGATGGAGGTGTCAGAAGACTAAAGTGTCTATCAAAGTTTTCTGAATATCTATTATGGCTGTGGTAGTGGGACTAAAGGATGAGGCAAAAATCCACGAGTGTGACCAGATCGGCACATGGCAAAAATCCAAAGGAGCTGGTGTTTTTAGGATTGGTGTTGGCAGGCTTTCATGGTACCAACTTAATGGCAGCCTCACATTGGGAAGACTCTCACTGATGACTCACTAACCCTGCCTCCATGACTGTTGGGCTGTGATTACTGGGTAGAGCAGGATATGGTAAGTTAGGTAGAGAGAGGAGCTTGGTTGGGGCTTTCATAACCAAAGATGGCAAGGCTTTCTCAGGTAGCAGCTGCTCCATGGAGTGTGTCTTAGCTACTGGGAAGCTATCAATGCCCCGAGCAAAAGTCCTGCCTGTGGTTCCTGTGCTTAGAGTGGTCCCCAGCAGCAGTCTGTCCAGGTTCTGGCCTGTTTCCTAGGCTTCAGGGAAACATGTGGGATGCCCCTTTAGTAACAGCCAATGTTTTCCTCAGCAGGAGTGAGTGTTACAGTAGCTCCCCTGAGATGAACTGAGTTTCACTTTCCATAGTTTCAGTTACTCACAGCCAACTGTGGGCCAAACATACTCAATGAAAATTCCCCCAAATAAACAGGTCTTAAGGCTTTAATTGCACTCTGTTCTGGGTAGCAGGATCAAATCTAGTGCTGACCTCCTTCGTAGCACCTGGGATGTGAATCATCTCTTTGTTCATGGTATCCACGCTATGTCCATGCTGTATGCACTGCCCACCCATTAGTAATGAAAGTAGTCATCTCCAAGAATCAGATCGACTTCCATGACTTTGCAGTCCTTGAGTTCAAAAAATAACATTTATTATACTTAATAGTGTTCCCAAAGTGAGAGAGTAGTAATATTACATTGTTATATTTTATTACTAGTGTCATCATTAATCTCTTATTGTGTATGTATGGGGGAAATATTATATGTAATTATATATAGAGTTAAATATAGTGATAGACACACATACAGATGCAATGCTACTCATAGTTTTAAGCATCCACTGGGGTCTTGGAATATAAGACAATGGTACTACTCTACTTTGTGCCGCTTGCTTAAAGGTGGGGAGGAACAGAAAATAATTGCAGAATAGATAGTGGGTTCATCTGATTAGGCTGGGGAGTCTGCAATTTTGAGTGACAGCTTCTGGGACTTACCCTATGCATGGGGAATAGTACATGGTTGTGTGTCAATCCATGCTCTTAACAAACATCCTCATCTAGCTCCACAGTTCAGGGTCCATGACTTTAGAAATAAGCACTAAATGCAACCATGCTGTGATTCCTACTAAGAAATGGGGTAGATCATACAAAACTTCCTTCTGAATCATGTTGGGATCCTTGGTTGGCAAAGTTAAAGGAGGATGGGGCTAATTTTGAGAAGAAAACTACTCCGGGGAAGAGAAGGAAGGAAATTAACTCTATTGGAGACCTCACACTCTGCTTTGAAATAGTGGGCAGTCACTAGAAAAGCAGACGTAGAGCAAGGGAAGGAAAGAGTTGAACATCTACTATATAACAGTAAGAGACTATGAAAGTTAGGTCTGGGTTCAGATCCTGACTCTACCCTGTTAGCTTGGTAATGCTAGGTGAATGGTTTGACTTTCTTATTTCTAGTTTCTTTACAGAAAAATGAGAAAAATACCCCCTACCTTACAAGTGAGAATCAAGTGAGGTGATATCAAGAAAAGCAGTATTTTAGTATATGTGAGTCTATGTGTATGACTAGGTGCCTGTTTGTGTTTGTGAGGGTGCATGATGGGTAGAAGTAGTTGTGTGCCTGTGTGTGGTGGGGAGGGGCAGAGATCAACTTTGGGTTTCATTCTATGGGTGGTTTCCACCTTAGTTTTTGAGAAATCGTGTCTCACTGGACTGCAGCTCATCAAATAGTCTAGGCTGCTTGCCAGGGAACCCCAGGGATCTGCCTGTCTATGCCTCCTCCTGGTGCTGAGGCTACAAGGCTGCAGAATTGCTCCTGGCCTCGTTTTTGTGGGTTCCTGGAATCAAATTCAGGCCTCCATACATTTTACTGAATGAGCCGTCTCTTCAGCCAGCAAGAGCATTTTTGTATATGCAAAGCTTCCGAGGAATTGAAGACTTCGTTGGGATTTTTCTTCTCTTAAGTCATGCCTTTCCAGCTTGGGAGCAGTTTGTAGCAGGTGTTTGCCTCTGGTTACAGACGGCAGGCTGCAGCTTTTCTCCTGGGAAACCTCATACTCCTGGACAGAAGCAATCCTATTTCTTTTGTGCTTGATTTAGAAAGTAAATTTAAAATTCCTGCAAACACTGTGTTCTTCTACCCTGCCTTTATCCAGCACAAATGGCTCCCTAGTGCTCAGAAGAGAACAAATAAATGCACCACAGGATTTCAGCAAATAGCTCGAAAGGAAAGATACAGGAGCCCACTGGCCACAGCCCTCCGTGTTGGTTATTCAGAAAGACAATAAGTTTGTATAGAAGGATCCCAGGATTAGCATCCAATGGACTTGGGCTTGTGTCGCTGACATCTGTCTGCTAACTGTGTGACCTTTGGGCAGTGAGCTGGCCAGTTTAGTGTCAACTTGACACAGGTGAGAGTCATTTGGGAAGAAGGAATCTTAACTGAGAAATGTTCCCACCATATTGGCCTGTGGGCAAGCTTGTGGGGCATTTTCTTGATTGATGATTGATTTGGGAGGACCCAGCTTACTGTGGGTGGTACCATCCCTGGGCTGGTGGTCCTGGATGCTCTAAGAAAACAGGCTGAGTGAGCCACAAGGAGGAAGCCAGTAAGCAGCACTCCTCCATGGCTTCTGCTTAAGTCCTGCCTCCAGGTTCCTGCCTTCAGTTCCTGCCCCAATAATGGACTATGAAGTGGGACTGTAAATTGAAATAGACTCTTCCCCAAGTTGCTTTTGGTCATGAATTTTTATCACAGCAGAAAACCTAAATAAGACAATCACTTACCTTTTCATTATCATAAATAAGTCCTCTTGAAAACTGAATTAACAACATGCATTAGTGTTAAAACTCAAAAGTAATGTGTGCAGGAACCTCATGGACACTCAACCAATATTTCTTTGTCATTTTGCATATATGTTTGAGCCTGGAGATGTTACTTTGATTTCTTGGTTGGCCATGGTAACTTAAGTGTCCTTTTCCCCAGAGCCTGAGACCTAATCATTTTAACTTACTGTTCCTCTTTTTGCAACTTTGTGATAACAATATGGTCATCATCCCAGCAGGAGCAAGGAAAATCCAGAATCTTTAGCATATTTGGTTTTGACATTCCAGATAGTTGGTACTTGAGTTCTGACTCTTATGGCTCAGGTTATCTTGAACTTGCTTTCTAACCAAGGATGGCCTTGAACTTCTGATCTCTGTGTCCCAACTCCCAAGTGCTAGGATTAAAGGCATACACTCCCATGCTCAGCTTCTATGGTGGGTGCTGAGGATTGAAGCCATGGCTTTGTGCATGCTGCATAGGTACTCTGCTAACTGAACCACATGCCCAGCTCAGTACATGAGCACTTCTATGGAAACTTAATTATAAATGGAAGGGCTTGGGCACATGGGGAGTCTTACAGTTCACAGAAAAAAAATGCATACTTCTGCAGAGTCTCAGGTGAGGAGGACTAATGTTTCATCCACGCAGGGTACAAGAAGTGGTAATATCTACATGAATAGTCTCCTTGTTCTTACAGAATGGGGCTTAGTCTGCACACTGTGTCCAAACCCTCTAACCCTCTCTCCACCCTACTCTTTCTGAATCTGGAGGACAGACATTATTGCAAATGAATCAGAAGGGAACAGAGATCTCTCTCTGCTTAATCTTCCTTGATTTTTTTTAACTTTCCATCTGAATATTCAAATTTCACTAAGAAGGAGCAGCCCTCTGACCAGGCAGCTCTTCTGAAGACCCTCCATCCCCCTACTACTTCTCAAGCTCTTCCACATGGGCTTGGTAAGCTTAGATTTTTTTTTGCAATAGTGTTCTGATACAGGTGTCTGTCTCTGGACCTAGTCTTTGGGTGGGGGTGGTGGTTTAGGAAATCTGGGAGCTGAGATGTGACCTCTAATCATGCTCGAGCTTCCTCTGGTCTTCCAGTCTTCTGGGGTCCACCACTTGGAAATAAGTGAAGCAGTGTCGGTGAAACAACAGTCTGGTGAGTTTTCTAGAACTATTGTCTAGTGGCACTGAAGCCACTGTGGTTGTTGGATCAGAGAGTTTGCACCAAGGAGAATATGAGCTCTGACCTCATGATGCTGTGAGGACTGAAGGTGTCAATGTGTGTAAAGTACTCAGAATAGCACCTAGCTAATCACATTGCGTATGACTCCATTGTATGAAAAGTCTGGAAGGGGCAAATTGGTGAAAACAGCAACAACAGCACAAAATGACTATTGATGTCTCCTAGGGCTGGGGATGGGGAGGAGGTCAAAGAGTAAGGAGTCAAGAGTGATTTCCAATGGGTGATTAAAGAAGTTCTTTTTTTTTGGTTTTTTGAGACAGGGTTTCTCTGTGTAGCTTTGCGCCTTTCCTGGAACTCACTTGGTAGCCCAGGCTGGCCTCAGACTCACAGAGATCCGCCTGGCTCTGCCTCCCGAGTGCTGGGATTAAAGGCGTGCGCCACCACTGCCCGGCAAAGAAGTTCTTAAATGATTATGGTGATGGTTACCTGGTTTTGTGTTACTAAACAACATTACATCTTTTTTTAATGAGTGAATTTTGTGATGTGTGAATTCTGTATCTCTGTTATCTTTCATTCTGTCAATAACCTATCATCTCTATCACCTATCTCTCTATGACTCATCAACCATCTATCATCTGTCACTCATCTATCCTGTCTGTCTATGTATCTGTCTATCTTTACCTATCTACTGTCATCTACCATCCATCTCTCTGTCTACATTATCTGTCTATCATCTGTCTGATATTTGTCTCTGGTCAACATGACTGCCATGCTAGTCCCAGAAACTGGCACCTGTCCCATGGATCATTCAATAAAGTAGCCCCTGACTGATTGTCCCAGCTCTACACCTGCCTCTCCTTTGTTCACCTTTCACAGAGCATCATAGAGGCCCTGTAAAGTAAAACAGACCATGGCATTCACAGATCATGCCGCTGCTTCCCCATCACATTCTGTCTTTAGAGGAACACATTGTAGCATGTCTACCAGACTCTACTATCTGGTCCTGGTGACTTCATCCACACTTTTATTTGCTCTATTCCAGTACTTTAGCTTCCTTTCTGACTATCTCGAGACTTCTACTTACCATTGATTCTTCCCAGAATGGATCCCACATCTGATGGTTAATTACTTTATATCATCTGGGACTTAAGTCATACCGTGCCACATCAGCTAAGGTTCTCTTGCCTAGCCCTATTTAAAATGGACCCTTCTGTTAGGATTCCTGCTATTCCTCCAGCTATATGACCGCACATGCGCAGTTCAGTAGCCAAGCAACGGATCTTCCGTCCTACGTAATCCGTGTGCTGCATGATTGCACAATGCGTGCAGCGTGGTCATCCAGTCTGCACATTCCTGGTATAGCTCCGTAAGCCCACGTGTGCAGGGGAATCCTTAAAAAGCCGGTCACAGACTCCTCCCCTCTTCTTCTGCTCTCTCCCCCTCCCCCCTCTCTCCCTTTCCTTCATCAGGCCTGGCCACGGCTTGGGCTCTCTTCTATCCTCCTCCTCCTCCCTCCCCCCTCCTAATAAAGCTCTGATACTAGGTTTTATCATGCCTCGTGACTTTTCTTCACAGAATAAAAGCTCCACATTTAAACCCAACACCTTCCCTTCTCAACCTCTTGCTACTCATTTGTGTTCTTTTTCACAGCATTTATCAATTCATTTGCTTATTGGAATCTCTTCCACTAGGATGCAAGTGCTCTACCAAGATCCAGGCATTTATCTGGTTTGTCACTGCATTTCTAGACTTGGGACAGTCTTTCTCAGTGTTTGTGAGCGTCTGAATAAAGTCTCTGCACTGACTGTAGATGCAGAGACACAAACAACTGCTCATCCATTTCCTACAAACGCTTCCTAATTCTGTATCATCATTCAAAGATGCCATATACCTGAAAGCTTTGATTAAATTTTTAGGAAAGCCATTTGGAGAGGCTTCCTTTCAATAACATTGATTATGTTTTCCTTAGAGAACAATTAAGTGCTTAAACTGATAAACACTAATTGATCTTTACACGAAAGTCTTTGGAAACACATAAAGGATTTCAAGGTCTGTGTTTCGTCAACCATTCCTGAGCGGTTATTTTGGTGACATAGAGCAAAGGTCTGATGGATGATATGGGCCTTTATGTTTAGGTTTACTTACAGTGTGGACTTTCTCGGGCCCCTGTCCGCAGAAGAATCCGAGCAATGGGCACATTGTTGGTCATGATGGCAATGTCCAAGGGCGTCAGTCCCTCACTGTTTGGTGTGTTCAGATCTAGTTCTTCCGGTGTGTACTGGTAGAGGAGGAGCTGTACAGCATCTAGGTCCTGCTGCTCAACAGCCTCAAACATGGCTTCATTGCCCTGGAAATTCTGGAAAAGAAGAAGAAAAGCAGGTTGGTACAGAGTTGGAAGTGATTTTCCCAGGAGAGCTACAGTGCTGAGTGGATAATTGTTTAAGAGGGCCAGACGTTGAATATTTATAAAATATAAATCATCTATAGAAAAAAAATGGCATGGACGATATGACTCTTTTGAAAAAGTTTTTGTAAAAGACTAATATTAAACAAAAAAGATCTCTGGGATTCTCACAAATACTATTTTTTTGGTAGCTTACTAGGGAAGATGGAGGCACATCCTACTTCTACATTTATGTGTTATTTCTCTAAGAATTACTTTGCTTTCAGAGCTGTTGGGATGCTGTTGGCCTTGACCTAGTGCTGGGATCTGATTAATATGTGGAAGCTCTTCAGTGACCAAATGTTTAGGCAGGACGGTTTTATTTTTAGTCTCATCAAAAATTGATTTTCCCTATCCAAGGCTTGCCAGTCCACTTCGGCGGAGCACATACTACAGCATAGGAACCTGGGGAGAATATGAAGCGATTATGCAAATGCTTGTTTTGACAATAGGGACCCAGAGGAGAAGGCTATTTTGGTATGCTGTTCTCCTGCTGCAAGACACTGTACTGAATAGAGAAGTTGCTTTTCTACAGTCTGCCAAACGGAAGGGCTTCTGGTGCTTAGGTCACAACCTAACCCCAGCTAAGCCCTCCCAGAAGATGGGTGTGAAAAAGGAAGCCATATTAGGAACCAAATGAATTCAAAAATCAAAACATTGCCCTGTCTCCAGTGTGCCTTTGTTTATGCTTATTGGTGTCTCTTGTTTCTTGCCTGCCATATTTACTATCCCTTTTCAGTGATTTCCTCCTCCCAACTCTAACGTGTTTGCTTCTATCTGTGAAGGCCAGGACTTACTTCTGCTTTAATACCACATGGAGCCCTTACCTCCCTGCACAGATTCTCTCATTGATCATGTGAATGCATGCCTGCTGCTTTGACCCACAGCTAGTGCCGAACACTACTGAGAACATCCGTAATATACTCTGTATGCCGCTGGCTATGAACTAATGGCCATGACAGCTATACAGGCCACACAATTTAGCAACAGGAAGATGTTCATTTTTCCTGATGGACTGATACACTTTTAGGTATCAGCTAATGGGAGGTCACACCCGATTGTATTTCCTGCTTTGACTGCCTGGGGACTCAAAGGTGAACGTAATACTACATTTCATGAAGTATATTTGCCTGAAGTTTTGGTATAGATATTTGTTTTTTCCATCTATTTTCTTTTGCTGGCCTTTTCTGTCTTCTTTCTTTATATAATAAATTGAATTCTATTCTTGGATTGTATTTTGAAAGCCTCTGAAACGCATGTGAAATATGTATATGTGCACATACACATACACACATGTACACACACACACATGTTTATCAGAAACCTCTAAATGATTTTAATACTATTATTTAAATGAGCACTGGTACTCCTAGGAAGTCCCATGTAATCTGAAACATTTGATATTTGCCAAACTGAGTGTGTGTGTGTGTGTGTGTGTGTGTGTGTGTGTGTGTGTTTCTGGGGGCCTGAGGATTGAACCCAGGACTTTGTGCATCCTAGTCAAGCACTCTATCCCCATGTCCACACCTCTATCTGTTTAAGCTGCTTCTTTTGGAGATTTGTTTATTTGGTCTGGTAGTGGAAAAAAAAAAAACTAAGGAAAGAAATTAAGAAAAAGAGAGGGGAAAAGCCTTCCATTCATCCAAACTTAATGTAACATTATATATATGTATAGTTGCGGTCTTAATGGACTTTATGTGTAAAAATGAAACATTCATTAAATTGTTGAACAATGGAACTGACATGGGAGTAGAAAGAGTTCTTTTACCACGGAGGTCTTTCTGAGACTCAGCCGATCTGTTCTGGTTTTAAAGTAGGACTCGTCGAAGGACGAGTGGCTGCCCTTCAGCTTCTCCGAGAGGTTCCTGTACAGGCGCTTAGCAGCATTGGGAGACGATGGAGCGCTGTGCTTTTTGGACTGAGAAAGATGTAAATTCTGCATTTGTTGGGTCATTTTCGAGCGGCAGTTCCTAGGAAGAGGAAAGCAGCACGCATGATGATTATACACAATGCAATTACACACCACAAAGAACTCTGTCACCTCCAGGAACCATCTGGAAATCTCAGATCCAAATGTGATATTCCAGCTGGGAAGACCCGCGGAGATCACCAATCCCAGCTTCTTCCTGCTGTAGAGGAGAAAATGGAAACCCAGGGAAAGGAAGCAGCTTTTCTATGGCTCCAGAGCTGATTGGTGGCAAGAATGAAATGTCAACCCCATTTACTCTATGAAATATCCATTTATACATGAACACTTAAAACCCTTGGTATCTCACTCAGTTAGGAAAGAGTCTCAGTACTGTATCTAGGAGGTATGTGTAATCTTGGTTATACGTAATTGAGACTATTTTTAAACTCCCTCCCCCTAGATGTTGACCTCTATTGGATGGATAAGAAAGTGTGGTTCAGCCAGGCAGTGGTGGTGCATGCCTTTAACCCAGCATTCAGCATGCTGGAGGCAGAGGCAGGTGGATCTTTAAGTTCAAGGCCAGCCTGGTCTACAGAGTGAGTTCCAGGATAGCCAGGGCTGTTACACAGAGAAACCCTGTCTCAAAAGAAAACAAAACAAACAAAACAACAACAACAACAACAAAAGTACCATTCTTTTCTGCATACCCACCTTCTTCTGAGAATAAGAATCAAATTGGGAAGCTAATTTTGTCTACTTGGTTAACTACCCCAGTGTGCTCAGGAACATTTTATCTATAGGACTGACCCTGCTTACCCTGGATACCCTGGGCAGAAGTCCTTTATTCCTGCCTAGCAGTCTTCAAGTCGTACTTGACTATTGCTCCTAAAATCTCTAGAGGGTGCCCGCCTCGTGTCACACTTGAAGTCAGTTTCTGGGAGGTCAGGTATGTCATTTCTAAATCCACCCACCATTAATTTGGGTATTGCTATAGAAATATGGAGGCTAGAAAGTCTGTGATTGCCTGGTGTATGGTGTGTATAGATGGGTAAATGCAAAAATAGAATTGCTAGTCTATACACTGTGGTGTAAAGTATGTTCTCTTCCCTGAAGTCTCTGGGGCACGGGCCCTGAATTCTCTGAAAAAGCATCGATGCCTTCCTACCACTTCCTGTCACATTTTGAATGACATCTTCTACTTGTAATGCTGGTACCAGCTACCCTTGATTTATATTCTCTCCAACAAATGGAATACCACCGTAATGACATTTAAATGTCCTTGGGCACCTTTTCAAACTAGCTTGCAACTTCTTCCAAGACAAAGAGATGGCCGAACCCAATTTAGTCTTAGTCATGGCCATCAGTCCTTAGCCAGTCTTAACTAGACAGACGCTCTTACATTGGACAGGTGATACATGGCGCTGCTTGTGTGTGTGCATTTTTATATATCTTTAAAGGCCTTTTAATTGTCTTCAAAGCAGAAGTAGAATGGTTTGGTGATTTGTCCTCTTTCTCTCCAATCTACAGATTTTTTATCTTTGACTCAATAGCAACTACAGGGTTTTTGTTAATATTTCTTTCCACAAAGGTCCAGGTTCCAGGCTACCATGCGGGGATTGCTCTACCTCTTTATTTTTGCCTTCTGTCTCTAGACTTTTCCTTGACACCCTAGTTCAAGCCATCTGTCTTGCCTACATCATTATCCTTCCCAAAATAACTCTACATTCTTTTTGTATCTCCCACAATGCCCAGGAGTCCTATACATAAATTCCTGTTGTTTGATTGAATTCCATCCACTTGCCCTCTAACTGATGACACCGACCCACATGGCCCCTTGTCCTTATGCATCTCCCATCTGTCCCCTTCTGTCACTGGGGGTTGACTTTCTCTGCCTCTCTGACTTCCTCCTCTTACTCCTCAGCTGCCCCTTTCTTCCAGGCTAGTCATCAGCACGTTTCCACTCTTCTAGCGTTCATCCATCTTTGTGTTTTCCTTTTTTCCTCTATATTTAAAATGTTCTCAGATGAGAGAGAATGAGAAAGAAAAATTTCTGTTGTCTATCCTTAGAAATAGAAATGTCTCCACCAACTAATGATGCTCTTGGTTTTTCACTCTTCTGGAAAGGGGCAAGCTTTAGAACTTGATCAACTCATGCTTGACTCCTGATATTGGTATCTACAGCAGATGCGGCTTTGGGTGCCTGCTTTGAATTCTCTGGTCTTATTTACCACATGTAAATAGACGGCATAATATTGGGTAAAGAGTTATGAAGATGAAATTGATGAAGAAATGGTCATTGCTGTCTCTTTTTGTGCATGGTAGCCTGGCAATAAATAGCAGCAACTATTAAGTTATCCCAAGTCTTTATGCAAAACTAGACACCAGGGTATAGCATCAGTATTAATCTTTTTTATAGGCTTTAAACATGGTCTTATGTCCATGTACATAAAAAATTAGTTTTATGTACATTGTTTTATTTTGATAGAAAAAATGCAAATATAGCTATTTCACTTTGGATTTTTATAGTAACTTATGCTAAAATAGAAACCGAATATAGAACTTTCAGCTCTTAGAAGGGAAGGTAGAATAAAGATAAATCTAAAAAAGTTGAAAAATTAGAGAAAAAAGGATTGCATATTTAAAGTGGAGAGCTGAATTCAGTACAAGTATCAAGCTTCGTTCTAATTTCTTTTGCCCCATTCTCATCTTTCCCAGTTTCTGGTAGCCTTGAAAATCAGCACTCATTAAAACACAAAAACATGTAGCCCGCCAGCCACTGTAGAGGGCCCGTACGGTTGGTGGTCCTTCACCATTTCATTTCCACCCCCTTAGAAGTATCATTATTTGATCTTTCTGGTTGTTCCCTAGGAGAGCCTCTCAGAATGCTTGTCATTTTTTGTTTGACTTGCAGCCGCCCAAGAGCAATGAGCCTCTTCCTCTAGAGTATTTGTTTTTGTGGTGGTTGTTTAGCAGACATCAGCATTTTTAAACAAGTCTTTTAAATTGCTCTGAACTTTGGGAATGAGACGGTTTGGAAATAAAGGGCTTTGAAAAGCTCTGACATATTACTGAGTCTAGCAGATCATGTTCATGCCTAGGGACGGGAGCAAGGTGGGGAAAAACATGAGAGGCTCATGTGCTGCAATGTGGGCATTTTGTTTGCATGTATGTACCATGTACGTGCCTGATGCCCACAGAGGCCAGAAGAGGGGGCATCAGAAATCCTGGAACTGAAATTACAGCTAGTATGAGCTACCCTGTGGGTGCTGGGAATTGAACCACAGTCCTCTAGAAGAGCTTGTCTATGCTCTTCACCTCTGGGCAATCTTTCTGAGCCCCCAACTGAGCTTTCTCATGAAGTGCTGAGTATGTTAAACACAATTTCAACTCATTTTGTTTTTCTTCATTGTTGATGTTTTCCTTTTGCCTTGGGCTTTGATGACACGAACCTTTATCTCCTGATAGACAATGGGGCAATTGTAATCAAACTGGAATAAAATGTATCAATAACCCTGGACAGATACAAGTACCATCATTCAATCTTCATCATTGTATAAGTGAACTTAGTCAAAAGACAAAGAAACGGTTATTATGGTTATTTATTATGGTTATTTATTGTCACTTTAGAAACAAGGAAACTGAGCCCCAGAGAGGTTAGGTAATGTATCCAGGACTTTACAACCAGAAAATAGAGCAGTAAGATGTGAACTCTGACTCCAAGACCTGTGCATCTAACAGTTCTGCTATTATTGTTGCTAAGGTGACTTAGTCCAACTGCCTGGCAGCTTCTCCAAGCTCAACCTTGATTCCAAAGTCAAGATTTCTTGTCCTAGTTATGAATCCATGTTTCACTGGAGCTTGGTTGTGGAAAGTTTTCAGTGTTATTGCGCTTTGGAAGTGGTCTGAGCCAGTTTGTGTGAGACGTAGTTTCAAGACACTGAGTATTAGAAATTAGAGCTCTAGTCACTCCTGACAGCTGGGTGGGCAGACACGCTCAGTGAAGGGAACATATTCAACTCAGGAAATGTTGTTCTTTAGGCTGTGATGTGAACTGGGGACCTTCCCACTTCAACGTGCCTGTCACCAGACCGAAGAGAAAGTTTGACCCCATTCATTCTCCACCCGCTCTTAACATGACAGGTGTGTCTTTGATTGCTAAGGGGTGACCCATTCTATTACAGTATTGACATATAGCAGTGGAAGCTGCCTTTCTAGTCTCCGTGCCCTTTGAAATGAAATATATATATATATATGTATGTATGTATGTATTTGAAATGTCAGTGGTGACTCAGGAGGAACACTGCTTTTTAAATTTTTTACAAACATTTTTAAAATTATACTTATTTGTGTGTGTGTGCGCCCACACACACATGTACAAGCACATGTATTTTCAGTGCACACATGCACATTGCATAGCATACATGTGGAAGTCAGGGGACAATCTTTGGGAGTTGGTTCTTTCCTTCCACTACGTGGGACCTGAGGGTATAATTCAGATTGTCATGATTGGTGGCAGGTACCCTTACCCACTGACCCATCTTCTTGGCCCTGACTTTTAGTTTTAAAGCATATGTTTATGGGGAAGAAGATCAAATAATAATTAATGGTGACTCTGTAGTTCAAAATATATGTACAGATGATCTAGATGGTAACCTAGGTATCCTGCGTGTGATCCTGGGGACTCACAAGAAAGTAGATATGATCTTCCACAGTTATGAAATGTCAGCTTACCTGGGATTGCAAAAGCCTAGATTCTAAGGCTTTCAACGCAAACAAAGGGGACGTCCTACACAAGTGCAAGTAATTACTTTAGCTGTTCCCAGGGAGCTCATGGGCTAGAAGGAAAGGCAGTGAGGCAAACACATGGCTATGAAACATTGTGGTGTGAGAATGGTAGCATATACTCAACAGGAGTTTCAGAAAGTTGGACAGTATTTAGAATCAAGCTTGTCTCAGTCCATCCATGCTGCTATAACAAATGAACCGACTGGGTAACTCATAAACAACAGGAACTTATTTTCCACAGTTCTAGAGGCTGGGGAAGCCAAGATCTCAAGATGCCTGCAGATTCAACGTCCCTGTTCCCCAGTTCATAGACACAGCCTTCTGTGACAGGGTCTAGCCAGCTCTCTCGGGTCTCTTAGAGAAACACTAATTCCAGCTAGGAGAGCTCTGTCTTCCTAGTGCTTTGGTAGTTTGAAAGAAAATGGCCTCCATAGGGAGTGGCACTATTAGGAGGTATGCCTTAATTGGAGTAGGTATAGCCTTGTTGGAGGATGTATGTCACCGTGAGGATGGGCTTTGAGGTCACCTGTGCTCAAGCTACACCCAGTATGGAACACAGACTCCTGCTGCCTGTGGATGTAGAACTCTCAGCTCCTTCTCCTGCACTATGTCTGCCTGTACACTGCTGTGTCTCGAAATGATAATGGACTAAAACCCTGAAACTGTAAGCGAGCACCAACTAAATGTTTTCCTTTTTAAGAGTTGCCGTGGTCATAGTGTCTCTTCACAGCAATAGAAAACCTTAACTAAGACAACTGTTAACTGGATGGTTAGGATCTCATTTTCCGGATTTTGAAGGGACATAGCATTTAGTCCACTGCAGTACATTCACACATACAAACTTCTTGAGTCTCTTAACAGTCATTTGAAGGCAGAACTATTATCCTCATTTTAGTAGCAATAAATTGAGGCTCTGTTAAAGGGCAGATCTAGGATTAAAATGCAAGCAATGTGGATCTGCATCTGAGCTCTTAACCTCTAAACATTTCCCTTAAAAGGCCAGAGACAGAGAAGTACCACAGAGAGGTAAGTGGCTGAAGTGAGTGACAGGAAGTGACCATGGGAAAAGAGAGGGCCAGAGAAAAATGGGTCAGAGAAGGTGACTCATGAAAATGATTTTGAATGACGAATGAGAAATAATTAGCAAGAACAGAAATGATACTCCAGGTATATGAGCCCAGGTTAGGATGTAGAGACAGGAAATGATGTAGAAATGGGCTGGTAGAACATGCTGGAAGCGGGGGATGGAAAGCCTCTGGGCTCTGACATGGGCAGTGGTACATTTCATCCGCTATACTGTACATGGACCTTAGGAAAGAGGCCTGGAGAGGTGGCAGGGCCGAAACATCCAGGGGCTTACACACATGACAAGGAACAAATACGTTAAGCTGTGTACAGCAGGGAACACCAGAAGCCCATAAGCGATGGATGCATCTATTATCTTAGCCATCTGATCATTCATACCATACGTACACAGGGATTTCACACTGTGCTTAATACACCTGTATGATTAGTACACGCCAATTAAAAGTAAACACACACATTCTCCAAAAGTTGAAATTTGCATCTTTAGAGAATGTGGTAGTAGCCAGAGAGTGATTTGAAAAGGAAGGAGTGTGGGAATGTTAGGAAGAGACAACCAAACATGAATCTCTTGCAAAAGGCCCAGAGCTGGTGACTGTAGGGGTCACCAGTGCTTTCTGGTTGGATCTTTAAAGCCACTACACAGGAAGAATGCATGCCTGGTGCTGTAAGTCTGTTCACAAGCCCATAGCCGTGGAGGTCCCAAACCACAGCAGGGACCCGACTGATGTTACGTTGTTATGTGGACAGGGTGTCAAACTGCCTTCTAAATATTTGCGTATCCACATAGACTAGTGTAGCTCTCAGACTTGGTCAGAAAAGCTTCTGCTTGATGTGGGTGGGTGATTAATAATATAGAGATTCTGCCGGGCGTTGGTGGCGCACGCCTTTAATCCCAGCACTCGGGAGGCAGAGGCAGGCGGATCTCTGTG
>CABHPR010142838.1:162-27566 GCA_902168415.1 Peromyscus melanophrys
GTGTGTGTGTGTGTGTGTGTGTGTGTGTGTGTGTGTGTGTGTGTTTGGTGGTGGGGATGGTGATCGTGAGGGGGATGGGGAACGGGGATCAAGCTTTTAAAAACGTTTGCCTGTGACCCTGGCTGTGTAAGGCAGGTGTTCGGAGAAACGGCCTAATTAAACACTGCCGTGGAGCTCTGCTGCGTTTCGGGCACCCTGAGCTGGTGGGACTTCGTGCTTTTTGTCACAGTCCGGTGCTGTCTGTCTTCGGGAATCTGCACGGGTCCAGGACCTTACCGGCCAGGAGCACAGAGGTAGCAGTCCTGATGTGTCCCTCCCAGTCAAAGGACACACTGCAGGGCTGTCGCGGGCGAGGCACAGACCAACGCGACTAGAAATCAGGCTGGCTGGCTTCTCCCGACCAGCCCCACGGCACGGCATGATGTCATGGGAGCTGCCACTCAGCGAGATGAAAGGGATGCGGCACAGCCCGCTGGCACTAGGCAGCCCCGCTGGGGCACCGCGAGAGAAAGCTGCGGATCCAGCGGCTCAGTCCAGGCCGGGGAAAGCCTGCTCTCCAGAGCCGAGGCAGAACAACGTGGCCCACGTTTAACAAAAGAACGTGTGGCTAGGGAGGCGAGAGCCCAGCTAAGAACCCGAGGGTGGCGAACTTTCTAGATCTGCGTGCATGGTGAGTAAATTCATTCAGCCTTGGCTTTGATGAGCAGCAACTGATAGGCGATCAGATTACAGGCACTCCATCTCCCAGCTCGCCTGCCTTTGATCTGCGCGGGTAATCCATTTTCCTGGATTTGAAGTTTCGTCCGGGCTTGCGCCCACACACATTTTTTGGGAAGGTAGAAGCGTTTGGCGCGGAAGTGTTACCACGCTGCCGAAAGCGTGGGGCTGGAGCACAGGCGGGTAGCAGGTAGGCGTTTGTGTGTGGTTGGAACTTTCACTGAGTTTTTCTCGCGTGTTCAAAATAAAAATGGCTTTCTATCAACTCCCAGCAAGCATGCCTGTAGCCAAGTCCTGCACCAGGCTGCGTGCATGTGAAACTCAATTTGATTCTTGATGCAATTGTTTCGCGGTTTGCACAAGAGTTTTCGATCTGTCATGCAAATCTTACTTGGAAGGGAGTAGTTCAAACAGGACAAAAACAGCCGCGCTAACGTATGTTGGAAGCAGAGTTTCAGACTGAAACTGGGCTGAAAAACGACTTTGTTTAGTAAACGATGGGACTTTGATGAAAATTCTCTCTCTCTCTCCCTCCCTCCCTTCCTTTTCTTCTCTCTCTCTCTCCCTCCCTTCCTCCCTCTATCTCTGAGCAAAACTCATCTCTGGCAATACTATCAGTTTATTCTCCGGCCTCCAAGATAAGAATCTATCACACGTGTGTCCTTGCTATTTGCATTCCCAAGGGAACCTCTGCAAGGCATTTAGGATTGAAGCCTTTCAAGTGCAAAGCGGAAGAATTCAGAAACAGTGAGGGCCAGGCTGCCCTAGGTTTGGCTAAAAATACTCTGTCAGTCTCTGTAACCTTTGAAAATAGCCGGAGCTTTGTTTACAGAAACACTCACGAGGTTAATATTCTTAAATTAACATTTACTCTAAATATATAGTGACAGCTGTTGTGAGTTACAGTTTGCCAACTGTTTACCAAAACTATCTGGCAATCAACAGTTATTATGTTACATGAAGTATTTTAGCCACATTTTCACTTCAATTAGTGCCTTAGAAAACCAAATTATACAGGGCACCGAGCTTGCCAGTTAACTGCTAGTTGTGAATTCATCACTTCTACATACACACACACACACACACACACACACACACACACACACACACCCCTCTGCGCTGAGCTGCGGGCACTCAGGACAGTGGGAATCAGCTCTGTACCCACACTGGTCTGTTCTAATAGTCTGGCTCCAGGTTTATCTGGTAAAATACTTGATTATTGTCATAATGGCTTGTTTTATGTTAGCTGGGGACGAGGGAATGTAAATGATAAGAATTCTGATGAAAGGTCTAGAGACTCACTTTTATTTTGTGATTAATTTTTCTGATCCAACTAATTAAATTACTTTCACAACGTCCCTCCTGATAATAGGGCACTTTGCATGTTTGGGTTAATGTTAAAACCTTAACAACCATGAAGCAAGACTATTTAGAATCACGGTAGTTAGTGTGTTTAGAATGTATCTGTAGGAATTGAGCCCAGTGTTCTAACTTGTGTTCAATTGTACCAGGACATTTGCTTTTTTTTTTTTTTTCTTTCTTTCTTTCTTTCTTTCTTTCTTTCTTTCTTTCTTTCTTTCTTTCTTTCTTTCTTTTTCTGAAAGGGGGTGCTGCCAATCATACTTACCACAGCCTGATTTTTAAACATTTGATTAAAAGGTCTCTCCAAATAATAATAATAAAAGTGGTGTTTTAAAAGTAATAGCAGAGGTAGTGTGCTTGGAATGTGCTGTCTTGGTTCAGTTGTGGAGCTCTGGGAGCATTCTAATGACTGTTTATTCTGCTGCTAGGTTCATTTTAACAAACAGACTCTCCTCAGCGCAAAACAAAGGGGAGAATTAGCAATTATCTGATTTATTTAGGCTTTGTAGAAAACTAGCTTGGGCAAGTCAAGTCCTTGAAAATCCACTTCAGTGCCTGAATTAATTCAGTTAATTGTTTACTCCTTGTGTCTTTGTTGGGAACTGAAACCCAGCGCATTTGGTTTTAAAGAGAAGACTCTTCCTATGGCACAGGAGTGCTTCAAAAGGCCTTTCTTAATTAATGACCACAGATGCCCCTGCTGGGGATTTAGTAGATATGCCCATGACAGCTCTCCCTTACAATATTCCAGTTTTTACAAAGCATTTCCTATCTCTTGCTTCAATGGCTGCTTTGTTCCTGCAGAAAGGCCAAGGCTTCAAAGGACTCTTCTAGTCCTGATGCTGCTACTAATTAGCTCTGTGACCTTACGAGAGCCTGCACATTGTGTGAAGTGAGGGGCTTGACGCAATCGTTTTCTTTTCCTGGAATGAACGCCTCTGGAATAGCTACAGCCCTTTCACATATGGGGAAACTGAGACCCGAGAATGCGCTCTGTCTTTCCTAAGCCCATGACTGAGCTGGCATGGTCTACTTTCCAGTTGCTTAAACGAATGTGCTGTGGGGCCGACCAGAGAACAATGTGGGTTTGAAAGGTAGAAATAGCCACTTCCTACTATAATCCCTTTCTTTGTTCCCATGAGAGATATGTCAACTGGATCTGTTGGAACACTTCCCAACTCTTCCTCTGCTTCTGTTTTTCTAAGTATTTCAGAGTTGTCAAAAGACTCGCAGCCATCGTTTTCATATATATATTCATACATATGTAGTTTTTTGAGAATGGCCTTGTGCTCCTGTTCTGCCTCCACTTCTCAAATGCTGGGATCACAGATATTCACCACTATGCCTGTCCTCCTTAACAATTAAAATAATTCTCATTTATCAGTGATATATGGAAAATGTATGTTAGAGGTGGCAGCGGCGGTGGGGTGGGGGGTGGGGGGCGGAGGAAGACTATATATAGAAGTTGACATCATACAAATACATCTCTGTGTGTTTTTTAAAAATTGGTATTTTCTTAGGAAGTGTCAGTAGGATCCATGAAAAGTTTAATATCTGATTAAAAACTATTACTTCTAAATGAAGATTTGCCATGGGATTTTGTGAAAGTTCAGTTTGTGAATTCAATACAGCTTCACATATGATGAGTTAGCCTGCACCACTTAAGTGTATTGAGAATCATGACGTGCATTCTCGTGAACTCTTTTGCTTTCTTGGAAAAATTTTGTTGTAAAAAATTTTAATTTGGCTATTGATTCAATCTTATACCTGTCTATTGCTTTCAAAGCTAAATAGCTAGCTGTCCTTTGTATTTTCTTTTTTTAAGATTTATTTTTATTTATGTGGTGTGTGTGTGTGTGTGTGTGTGTGTGTGTGTGTGTGTGTGTGTGCCACATGTGTGCTGCGGCCAGAAGAAGGCACTGGATCCCCTAGGGCCGGGTTTAGTGGTGGTTGTGAGCCACTAACATGACCTAGGTTCTGGGACCTAAACTTGGGTTCCCTGGAAGAGCAGGAAGTGCTCTTAATCGCTACACCACTCTCTAGTCCCCTTTGTACTATCTGTCATCAATCTTATAAAAAGTTCATGTAAATCTTTATGGATTGTTACTTCAATTTATTATTTCACTAGTTATTGATGTAATAATATCAAGCATTCCAGCCACACAAATAGTATATTTTAAAAGCTTTATCATTTAAATAAACAACTAATAAAATTGCGACTCCCCCCATTATATGCAGAGAAAAAGTGAGTCTGAGAGGAGTTGAATTACAAGTTCAGGGTCACAGGATTAATTCAGTAGAGTGCAAGCGTCTATCTAACTTCAAATCTTACATCCTTTGTTCTCAGGCTAGGCTGTTCCTCCAGTTACATAAAGCTGAACTCCACTGTGAGCAAACACTGTACCTAAAATTTTGGCCAAAACAAACAAAACAAAATGGGTCCTATTTTTTTTTTTTGTCTTTCTTTACACATTTTTTTAATAAGAATTAGCTGGCCTAGACTCTCAAGTCATAAAGGGACTCAAAACATAAACCTTTCCTTTAAGAGTGAACTGAACTCAGGTACCCATCGCCACTGGCTGGTCAGACACTGTAATGGCAATGCCACTCTAGGGCATTCCGGGAAAATTTAGGATTCTGTGCTCCTCTAAAGAGGATTCCTTAACTTGTATGCATCTGGTTCAGAGGACTGGATGAGATGAATGAGGAGAGGAAAGAGGAAGGCTCCCTGGTGTGTTCTGTGCTTTCACAACCCATTCAGCGTGCCTTCCAAAACTGCTCTTGTGTAGTTGGCTTGACCAAGGCTCACATTCTAGATTGAGAAGGCGCTTCATGGTGACTTCAGTCTTTGATGAGAAGGGAAGGAAGGAGAGGCCAGGAGGAGGTCAAGTGACTTTAAGAAGCTTTTTCTTCCAACAATAATATGCTTTCTTCCATCCTGTTAGCTGTCTCCAGTATACCAGTAACCCAACAGCCTTACACTGCGGACTGTGGCCCAGCCAGCCTATTCCTTAATCTAGCCTCCTGGGGAGAAGGGCACAGAGCAGAGTGAGTGGATGGTCATCTACTTGGGGGTTAGAGGTCATGAACTCTAGAATATCATTCCAAGGGCTCCAACTTGAAACAAGTTTGTCCTGTGAATATCACAAGGTTGACTAAACAGCCTCTTTCCCCTTTGTGTAGATGTTAATGGTATGGTCAAGATTATGTTAGAATTCGGGGAGCCCAGAATTTGATCCTGGCTTGATTATTAACTTACTGTATGACTTTGAACATGACTTCTATCTCTGGGCTTCAGTCCTCCCGACTTCCCACTCTAATTGGCAGCAGTGGTTGTTAAAAATACTTGTACAGCTGGGTTTGGGGTTCCACCCCTATTTTATTGCCTATATTTACAAACTTGTTTATTATCCTTTGAGAGTCTCCCTTCCGAATTAATGAATTCAACAATTATTTAAAGTACATTTTGTTTATTTATTTTGTGTACAAGTGTATGTGGCAGGGTGGGGGTGGTGAGCACGCGCCACAACGTGTGTGTGGAGCTCAGAGGACAGCTTGCTTGAGTTGGTCCTCTCCTTCTACCATGTGGGGCCTGGGGCTCGAACTTGGTAGCTAAGCCTCTTGATGCCATTCATTCAACTGATTTTCAATAAACATCTACTATGTCCCATGTGCTGTGAACTAACCTAATGAAAATCCACTGTTTTCATGTAACTAGCATTCTAGTCCATTTTCCTGTGGAGTCATGCTTTCTAGTGGAAACCCCAGGAGTCAGGCAGCTTTCCATGAGCAATGAACAATGCCAGTGAGCTAACCATGCAGTGAGCGGTCCTCCCTGAAACTATCCCCCAAGAAATGCTACTCCAGTACTTTACATTTTGGGTGAAAAGATCCTAGACAAGTGTGTTCTGCGACACTTGGATGTTGCCAGGCCTAGATGGAGAAGCCAAGCATAGGATCTGGCTGTGGTGGCATATGCTAGTTAGCCCGGTACTCCAGAGGCAGGGCTGGGAGATGCTGCAGACCCAGGGCTAGCCTGGTTTGCATAGTGGGTTCAAAACCAGTCAGCGCTATGCAATGACATACAGGACCCTGTCTCAGACGATAACAACAAAACCTACCTCAAATCTAATCTTAAAAACAGTAGCTCTTACAAGATCCGCACAGCAACTTGGCTTTTCCACTTAAAGTCTCAAGCTGTTAATAAGATCCAGTGCTTAGCGAGAGGAAAATGTTCCCAGCCCTAATTCAAAGCACAAGTTTCATTCTGAAGGAGCCGAGCGACCTCTTCTCTTTCTCTCTCTGTTTTCGACAGGGTCTCACTGTGTGGCCCAGGCTGACTTTGAACTTACATCCTTCCTGCCTTGGCCCATCGTTGACCCCACACTCCGCTTGTGATTCTTTTGGGAGGACCATTGGTGTTCAGTTGTGAGCCTTAGTGCTCACTCAGTGCTGTTGTTGGGTCGTACAAACATGTAAGCGAAGCAAAGGGGAGACCGCTGTTGAACTTGACGTCCATCTAAGGGCTAGATGCAGAGGTTCAGTGTCCCATTGTCAGTTGGTATTTCAGTAATTTATTGTCATTTATTGACCAATGTCCTGCCTGTGAATGGTGCCATTTACCAAGTATGTGCTCTATGCCAAGTACTAGCCTAGGAGTTTTAATACCTGGTGTTATTTATCAACCTCCAGTGAAGTGACTTGTTTTACAGATGAAGGGAAATATCCAGTGGTTAACTACTCCAAGGTCATACAACCATTGGGTGCCAAGTTGGCATTGAGACCAGATTGTTTGATCCCGAAGCCTTGTGTGTTCACAGTTGGGTCCCTCTGCGCGGTGAGCTAACAAGCTAACTGGCAAGATCAATCAGACACGTGAAAGGATCCAAGAACTAATGAGCTGAATAATGGGTTGCTGTCTCGGAGTACAAAAGGAGGTCAGACAGGACAGCAGCACTCGGCTGGAGTCAGAGAAGGTAGTTCCTGGTCAGCAGATTAAATTCCACCAAAAACCATTTAGCTAGCATCTGTTCGAATGGTTGATGCTATCAGAGGCACAAGCTGGAGCAAAATCTGCCTCTTCTCTGGAAGCGTTTTAACTCCTTGAGGAAGAATGCTCAGGCCACGGACCCTCTTGCCACAAGGATTGTGACAAACCTTGAAAGGGGGCGTGGAAATAGAGTTGAGGATTAGGGGGAAATGTGGGGGGTCAAGACTTCCTGAAATATGAGAAAAGAGTCAAGGAGGTAAGCAAGATGCATGGGCATGATGAGGAAGCTTCCAGAGCTCAGAAAGGGCAAATTCAGGACACAGTTGAGGCCAGGCAAGCAGACCAGTTTGGTCAGAATATAAAGCGAGAGCTCTAGAGGCAGATAAGACTGTACGTGTGGGTGGAGCCCAAATGTGGAAATCTTTACATGCTAATCCAAGGAGTATAGAAGTGCCTTCTCCCAACAGTGGCAGCTCAGAAAGACAGCCCACAGCTGGGGGACTGTGGTCCATATTCTGGGGGGATTGAGGGTAGGGGGTGGGGGGTGGGGAGACACTGTACTGTGGAGGAGATGGTAGGCAGGAGGTAAAGGAACAAGAAGATTGCGTGCCAGAGATCTTGCAAAGGAAGAAGCAGAGGTTTAGTTTGGTAAAGATGAACTGGCTATATACTCTGTGAGGCTCTGGGCTATCAAGAAGGTAAGACATGCTGGGCAGTGGTGGCACAAGCCTTTAATCCCAGCACTCAGGAGGCAGAGCCAGGCGGATCTCTGTGAGTTCGAGGCCAGCCTGGTCTACAGAGCAAGATCCAGGACAGGCACCAAAGCTACACAGAGAAACCCTGTTAGAAGGGTGCTCAAGAGTGTTAGTGCTGCACAGGTCACGGACAAGCACCCTTGCCTTGCCTTTCAAATAAAGTCAAGCACATTCACTGTAAACCACCCACCTACGAATAAACCATTCCTGAGATTTATATTCCGCGTATCTTACGTTCAAAGTCTCTACATTTAAAGTTGACTCTTGAGAGTGGTAAGATTTTCTTCACAGGTGCCTAGTACTCCACCGGGTTGTTTGCAGTGTGGGGTCACAAGCTGAGTTTCAGGAGATTAATGATAAAAGCCACTCACTTCTACATTCACTCAACAAGATATCCATTGCGGTTCTAAGAAGCAAATTCCATGCCAAGAGAAGCACAGTTGACTTAGGGAAGGTCATGTCAACAAAGAAAACAGCAATGTACCTCTGCATCAAAGTCATGCACAGTTCCTTGGATGTGAAGGATCTTACCCACTGAACCAATCACTGACCATGTAGGACAGTAATGGCTTACATTCCTGTAGCACAGCACAGATCTAGTTTTTTGTTTTTGGGTTTCTTTGTTTTGTTTTTCTGAGACAGGGTTTCTCTGTGTAGTTTTGGTGCCTGTCCTGGATCTTGCTCTGTAGACCAGGCTGGCCTCGAACTCTCTCCTCCCGAGTGCTGGGAGTGCTGGGCTCCCAGTGCCCGGCCTGGATCTAGTTTTAATATGAAGTGAGTACTGCTCTCCCCCTCTTCCTAAACGCTCAAACTAAGGCCGGGAATTATGAACATTACCTGTCACACAGCAGAGGGAAACCACTGAGCCTGGACCTGCCTTCTGCTATGTCCCTTTCCCAGGTTTAATGGTGACCCGAGACCCTTGGCAGTCGGGCATCCCAGGGCCGGTTCCTGGAGGTATCATGCATCCAGCTGGTCCTGTTTGTGAGCTGAGTCCTAACAGTATTCAGTGACCCAAGCTGAGGGGGTCACAACTGTGAACTAGCCATCACCTTCTCTGGCCTCTCCTTCCTATGAAGAAACAGGCTCTGGGTGGGATGTGATCTGGCAAGGGAAAAGCTCAGGGATCCTAGGGAAATATGCCTGGAGGGGAAATGAAGGCTCCCTTCCTGCTCCACAAAACCTCAGGGTCTTTGTTCCCCTACCCAGTCTTCCCCGTTCATCCTGCATCCACTGGCCTAAGCAGCCTGTTGCGGGTGAACCCATAACTAGAGTCCAGGGCAGGGGTTGGGAAAGCCAGGGTATGCCTGGCCATAGCTGTGGAGGCAGGTGAGACCCAAGGAGTGTCAGGGCCTGGGTAGGGGCATGGTGACAGATTAGAGGCGGGGCGCCCTCAGTGGGAGTGGCTAGGTTTGGGCTGGGAATTTGGTGGGGTACCTGGATTAAATTTCTGGCTCCACAGGGACTAACTAGGGCCATAGTGAGATTCTGGGAGGAGAGCATGATCCGGGGGGCGGAGCTCCCGGCCAGCAGGGGCGGGGCGGGTTCCGGCAGCGGCGGTTGCCGGGCTACCGAGCAGAGTGGCGGCTGGGCTGCTCTGGATCCCGGTGCAGCCTAGTGCCCGCACCCTGCGCTGCCCCATCCTCGGACTGCAGTCGGGCACTGCTGGACCGGACAAGGGGAAGGTAGGTGCCTCTGCAACTGGGACTGCAGCGCTGCGGGGCCCAGCTGGCCTGGGGGGAGGGGGGGAGGTGATCTGAGCCCAGGGGAGGCGGCTGCTTGAGGACGGAGTGCTCGCACGTGCGGGGAGAAGCGCCCTGGACAACCGAGTCACTTGAGGGGGCGAAAGCGTGAGTGACAGGACTTAGCTAAGGTCTAGTCCGTGAAGGATGTGTTTGTAAGGCACATGTGCGTGCGTGTGCAGTTCGCGCCTAGCCCACCCACCCTCTCTCTTGTCCTCCGTCCCTGGGCGGGCACCCGGAGCCCCCAGCTGGTGCCCATGCCCTACTGCGCAACTGCGGCCGGGAGGGCCAAAGGGGAACGTTTAGAAGATCCATCTGTAGCCCAGAATCATTCTCATTCCGTGCAAAAAAGGATTCTTGAATGCCAGAGTTGCTAGTGCATATGAGCAGAGCATGTCATGGATCGGAGGAGAGGAGCCAGCTCTCACCCGCTTGTCAGCGCCCCCTTGCCATTTCTTGAACTAAGAGTTTAGTTACATTATTTCATTATTTTATTCTGTTATTTCAGCGGGGTCTCCTCTTTTTAGCTCAGGCTGGGCCCAAACTTTTGTTGCTCAGGCTGGCCTTGAACTGAATCCCCCTGCCTCAGCCTTCGATACTGGGATTACTGGATGTGTTCTTGGATCTCAAGTTTGGCAGCATCCAAAACCTATGATCAGTTTTAACAGTAGTAAACTAACTACTAAGCCTGTAATAATAGGACTCAGTTGGTAAACAAAGCTATAAACACTGTTGGGTATTTCTCTTAAGTGAAACAGTTTAATTCAATTTATATATGAAGATGTGATTTTTTTTTTTTTTTTACTTCAACGACATGTCCTTTGACAAGGCCATTTATACACACAGGAAATGGGTATTGTTAGACACAGCTTATGTAAACAGAAGAACTTATTTTTGTGTTGTCATTTGATGAGCACTTCTTATATGCACAAGGAGGATTGTATTACATTAGTTTGGGATTTGCTTGGGATATTTTCTGTGGAGGAAGATATGTACCTAGAAGGATGAAGAATTAAGTACTAATGTAGAAGACCGTATTTGAAGTATACCTATCGAGGGATAGGTAACAAAAACGAATGTTTCTTTGCATGTGGACTTGGTGTGAAAGGAATATCACAAATATAAAGAAATACAAAATATAAAAGTGTGTTGTGAAAATATTGCCTTAGCATTAATGCATGAAGCGTTATCATAAGCTCTGTAAGTTCTTTTTAATCAATGAAAATGTCTTATGACGTCTACTTTATTACCAGCACTCCATGGCTTTATTGACTTTAGAACTTTCTTTTCCATAGTAAATGTTAACTCTTGAGATGGTGTGCTAGTACTTTCTGAGACAATTGTAGAAACTGTTCCTTTGGTGGGAGTGACTAATGACAAGTCCAGGCTAGATTTTAATCTGAAGCCAACAGATATGAACTCTTATGCACTGGAAATGGCAGTAACTACAGTGTAAAATGCCTTTCCCAGTAAAAGACTTGTATAAGGGACATTGCTGATGTGCAAGCAGTGTGTGTGTGTGTGTGTGTGTGTGTGTGTGTGTGTGTGTGTGTGTGTGTTAGACATGTGGAGGCCAGAGGACAATTGAATATCTTTATTACTATTTGCCTTATCCCCTTGGGACATGACCTCTCACTGAACCTGAAGATTGTTCTTTCAGGTAAACTATTAGAGAGCCGTGGTCCACCTGTCTCCGATCCTCACACTGGGTTATAGGGAGTTGTGGCCCGGCTTTGTTTTTTAATATAGGTGCTAGGAATCCACACTCAGATCTTCATGTTTGTGGAGCAAGTACTCTTACCTACCAAGCCATCTCCCAGACTCCTATAAAAAAGTTTAAAACTGTTTTTAACCTTTGCTTTTACTTCATGTATGGCTGTGTGGGTGTTTCGCTTGCATGTCTGTATAATATGTGCATATAGTGCCTGCAGAGGCCAGGAAATGGACTGGAGTTACAGATGGTTGAGAACTGTCATGTGGGTGCTGGGAATTGAACCCTGGTCCTCCAGAAGAGCAATCAGTGCTCTTAAGTGCTCTTAACCACTACTGAGCCATATTTCTAGCCCCTAAAAAGAGTTTTTAACACCTCCAAAAAAAATCCCAGGAAGTTAATGCAGATGATGAAATGATTCAGAACTTAATTCGTGTATGTTTCAGCGCAAAGATAATGAATGCCTTCGACTGGCGTTGTGTGTGATTTTGCATGTTCTCCTTAGTACATTAATGGAATTTACTAGTCGCAGCACTTAGGAAATTGAAAGCGTGTTTGAGACTTTAAAAACCAATGTGAGGAATTGTGCTAACACTCACGAGAATTTCCTTCTCCTTTGCTTATTTAAATCTCTGAACCCGGGCCTACTCTGGTTCAGTTCTCTAGCCCAGTTCCACCCCAAACTTAACCTCAGTCAGAAAGCTCCATGCATCTGTAATCACAAAATTCCAATTGTCTTAAATCTGACAAACCAGCATTAAAAATCATGCATTTAAAATTGTAGACAGAACCATCAAGTTCCACCAGTGCTGAATCTGGTTCACTAAGAGTGTCCTTCTAGAATAAGGGTACACTCCAAATGAGTCAGCAGCTGCCAGAGAGTGGGCAGAGGCCACAGAACAGTTAAATACATGTGTCCTGCAGCAGGTGACTAGTGGATGTCCATAGGCTTTGTAAAGGAAACTCCAGCAGTAGAAAAAGATAAACAAGGCCATAGGAACAGAATTGCCTCTGGTTAGCAGGCTGAGCATGGAGTTCATTCATCATACTTTATTTGTTGGAAGTGTTTACATTTGAAAGTAAGATGTTTAAACAGGACTGGGTTATCTTCTAGTCCACACATCACAAAGCGTATACTTTTTAAACCATAGGATTAAAACCCAAGGTTTAAAAAGAAAAGAGTCATCTATCAGCAGTCATTATTGAGCTTCTCTTTAAAAAAAAAAAAGTTTGGATGGTCTCATGAGGAAATTATGAATGAACCGAGACAGCCTGATGGCCTAGGAAGAAGGACACTCCAAATGGTATAAAGACGGTTTGGAATCTACCCAGGCTTCCTTCCAAAATAAAAATTTAAACAGCTGTGGTGTAGGGATGGCTGTGTACAGTCCTGAGAGCAACTGTCCTTTGAGCACACATCGTCGATGATGCTGTGATTGTTCAATTTGTATCTTAGGATAAACATTCAACACATTTCAGAAAAAGGTCACGATTTATTAACGGTGTATTTGTTGGGTGAACATCTTGAGAATTCTGACTTTTCCCTAGAGCAAACATGTTTATTTTACAACTCAAGAGGTAAAAAGAATTCATTTGAGGAAAGTCTACTGTAGGTTAAGTTTTGTTAAAAACAAAGCAAACAGAGCTAGAAGCCTGATGGTGCCCCTGGTTAATTTCAACTTTGTTGTGTTGAAAATGGGCAGAAAATCTTAATGCTTATAGAGTTTTTAGTCGTAAACATTTTGTTATTTGGAAGAGACACAGTGTGCACATTCCTCTCAACCTTAATGCACCTCTGCAAGCTTCCTAGGCTGCCAGGGATGCCAGCTCCCTTGTGTGAGTAAGGATTTTCTGAATACAGTGATGTTGAGATTCAGAATAGCCACAGGCTGAGGCTTATTGTCCTATTTGAAAATGGTGTCCTAAATGTCTGTTTTTTCTTCTGTTAGCATGTGGGACTAGCAGTGTTTCTAAGCCACTGCTCCCTTGTCACAATGTAAGCATTTGCATTTATTACATGGGCCGCATTTCCACGGCGATTTTTTTTCCATTTTTTATTATTAAGAGATTTTTCTATTCATTTTACATACCAAGCACAGATTCCCCTCTCCCCCGTCCTCCCACCCCCAGCCTTCCCCCACAACCCACCCCCCATTCCCACCTCCTCCAAGGCAAGGTCTCCCATGGGGAGTCAGTAGAGTCTGGTACATACAATTGAGGCTGGTCCAGGTCCCTCCTCCCTGCACCAACACTGCGCAAAGTGTCCCACCATATGGACTAGGCCCCAAAAAGCCAGCTCATGCACCAGGGACAGGTCCTGATCCCACTGCCTGGGGGCCCCCTAAATAGTTCAAGCTAAACAGCTGTCTCATCTATCCAGAGGGCATAGTCCAGTACCATGGGGACTCCTCATCTATTGGTCCACAGTTCATACATTTCCACTAGTTTGGCTGGCCGTCTCTGTACATTTTCCCATTATGATCTCGATGTCCCTTGCTCATAGAATCCCTCCTCTTTCTCATCAGTTGGACTCCTGGAGCTCAGCCTGGCACCTGGCCTCCACAGCGATTTTTATAAGCAGTAAACTTGTGGATTTGCTTTATTGTGGTCCCATTTCTTTAATGTTTTGTTGCACATTAGAAAAATTCACGGGTCGAACACTGCTTCGATACATAATGTTGTTATAGTTTTACTAGATGAAAACTTACCTGTTCTATCCACTTTATCTGTGGGTTAAAAAATAGTTTTCAAGAGCTAGAAAAATAGGGGCTGAGTGTGGTGGCTTGTACTTATACATTCTGTAATGGGAAGAATGAGGCAGGAGGTTTGCTGTGAGTTTGCCCTACATAGTGACACTCAATCTCAAAAACTTAAAATAAAATAAAATAAAACAGAGAGATGGAATAATAAAGAAAACTACATGATTTAGTCTGTGAAAGATTATACACATTTTTTTTTTTTAAGATTTATTTATTATGTATACAGTGTTCTGCCTGCATGTATGTCTGCAGGCCAGAAGAGGGTACCAGATCTCATCACAGATGGTTGTGAGCCACCATGTGGTTGCTGGGAATTGAACTCAGGACCTCTGGAGGAGCAAGCAGTGCTCTTAACCGCTGAGCCATCTCTCCAGCCCCTATACAGAGTATTCTAAGCATCCCTAGATTCGTATGCTTTAAAAATTTATCAGACTAAATATAAAGATGGTTCTCTGAAATGTTACTTATTGTTTGAGCTAGGATGATAAATATCAGCTTTTCCTTCTTAGAGGCTAACTGAGGTTGATCATCCCTAGCCCAGAAATCCAGAATCTGAAATTTGCCAAAATCTGAGCCCCGCATCCAAGGATGAGTTCCTGACCTGGAGTTTGTCTTCCAGTCACTTATGGTTCAGTCTTATGTTATATTGCTACGTATTTTTCACTACATTACTTCATCCTTTACAACTCTAAGAGATAAATATTATCGCCCAGGCGGTGGTGGCACACACACACGCCTTTAATCCCAGTACTTGGGAGGCAGAGGCAAGAGAATCTTTGAGTTCCAGGACGGCCAGGGCTATATAGAGAAACCTTGTCTTGAAGAACAAAAACAAAAACAAAACCCAACAAAATACTCTCTCTGATTTATTCTTCATTTAGCATATATCAGCTACATACTCTGTGTGAGTTACCATTCTGCACTGAAATTGATGTCCTGGCCATTAAGTCTCCAGACCCTGACTGGGGGCAAACACACGTGGCTGGTAGGTGATCGGATATGGGAAGGGAGCCCAGCAACACAGTGAAAAGGGGAGATGAGAAAATAATGTGTTCTGCCATGTGAAGGACAACCCACGCTTGACTCTGGTTCATCTCACCTCAATATGGGCTCAGGCCTGACAGATTGGCTAATGTCAAGTAAGTCCTTCATAACACTGAAAATTACTTTTAAGAACCCAAGCACTGGGCCTGGAGAGGTGCCTCCACAGTTAAAAGCATTTGTTGCTCTTGCAGAGGACCTGAATTCAGTTACCAGCACCCACATGGCAGCTCTTGGAACTGCTAGTAACTCCAGCACCAGGAGATCTAACACCCTCTTCTGACCTCCAAAGGTACCAGGCACACACATGGCGCACATCCATGAGTGCCCGTAAAACACTCATACACATAAAGAATGAGCATTTTTTAAAAAGCCCAAATATTGCCTTACCTAAAGAAAGTGTTTGCTAGAGACTCGGAGAGAGAAGTAAGCAGCTATGAATGCTGGGAGGTTCAGTCCAGGGTACATCACGCCAGAGTACCCAGGCTACATTCGTGGGGCTCCAGACCTTTGACAGTTAAGCTGGGGCAGACATTGGTTTAGGAACTGCTCTACAGGTCTGCTCAGCCTGGCAGACTTAGAGTCTCCTGGACATTGCTCTCCTGAGCTGCTGCCTCTAAGGCCCCTTTGCCCATGTACACATGGAACAGGTTTTTTTGTTTTGTTTTGTTTCCAACAAGTGCCAGGGGTGTGCATCTACAGCACCTGTTGTATTTCTGTCCCTGCCAAGCTAGGCCAGTTGGGACACATCTGCATTAGTACCCATTCCCACAAATGAGCAAGCTGAGTGGCTTTGTGTGTAAGAACCTCTTCAGTGCGGCTGGCGACCTGTGTGCCAGCCCTACACTTTGGATTCCCATACCTTTGCATTCTGGCCTAGATCTGATACCAGGAGCCTGCTCGGTGTGGCTGCAGTCAGACATCTGGGCAGGACTGTTTCTTCTGAAGGGCCAGCTAGGGGCAATTTCTCTGCACCTATTCTGTGGAAGTGAATGCTGGGTGGTTGGAAGGTGTTTCCAGCATGGACATTTTGATAAATTAAAGAATCTTCCGACTTACAGGCTATTATACAGGAACACAGTAACTTGTATTTCTGGAGCTTGATGAGTTGATGTCAGATACATGGAACCCCGAAATATAAATGCAGGTTATCTGTCTTTGAGCAGAACCCTGATATAAAATTTTGAAAACAATTTCACAAATAGCCTTTTTATTGCCTTGATTTTGTTTTACTTTAAATATTATTAACACTAGTTATTTCATTACAGTTTTCTTTTTAATGAATGCCAAATAATTTTATAAGGGATCTAATTTTATTCCAGGAAATTCATGGTCACACTCTTCACATACCACCAGTGAAACTGTTTGTTTCTAAAGTGCTCCTTGGCCAGGCTATAAAAGGCATGTAGAGAAAAATGATGCCTACTGAGCTGTGAGCTGCTTCCAGATGTACCAGGCTAGTACCATCCCCATCCACGGCCCCCCATGACTCTTCCCTCAGACTGGGCTGAACAAGTGGAGAAATGATTGACTTTGCTATTTTTCTTACATACTTGTCAGCAGCTTTGTTGAAGCAATTCTGTTTTGTTAATCAAGAGGTCACTGGATGCAGCCACACAAGACTCAAGTCTGCAGTGACATGACAGAGTGTCTAAGACCCTGTGTGGGGTCACCAGACAGGAACTTGATTTGACCTCCGTCAGCTCTAGTAGTTTTGACTTTTCGACCTTTTGCTTTCTCTCCCACTGTGTGGAGATAGAGACCTACTTTAAAGAGAGAAAAGGATAGTATGCTTTTTTATAAACACAGGACTTGGCCTTGTGTGAGCTTAGTTCAAACAGTGGGCTAGTTCTTGCTCTCCACAGGCCACACTGTGATGTCCCACAGTGGTCTGGCAGGTGCTGAGTCTTAAGGAGGATTGTCCCGTGTAAAGTAATTTGATGCTCAATAAAAATGTCATAACTTGAGGGAAGGGGGTAGGAACAGAGAAATAACATGAAGAGGGAAGGGGAAGTAATAGGGAAGAATATCTAGGTGGAGAGAGGGATGGTAAGGTTGAGCAGAGGAGGGAGTTGGGTGAGAAGATGGCTATCACTAAGGATGCTTGAAAAAGCCATATGGAAGTCTTCTAGACACACACACACACACACACACACACACGCACGCACACACACACACACACACACGCACACGCACACGCATGCGCACACTTAATTGGAGGTAGCCTACACAGACAATAATGTGCCTCCTAGAAGCTGTAGGTTGCCAAATTAAAAGCTCAGTGCCTGGTGTAGGGCACCTACGTTGAGCTGTTGGTTGTGGGTGCCCTGGAGACCCTCACACAAAACTGGCTATTGCCATTGTTCTTAGCTGCCCACCAGAACTTGGTGTAAAGACACAAAGATACCATAGACTTTCGTCACGGTACATGGAGAAATCAAATAGATACTGGTCAGGAAACTTCCTTCCTGATGGCTGGCTTTCGTAGTACTGGAGGCACTATATAGATTGCTGGGAGAAAGCCATCAACCGTCTTACCCAGTTGGGAACCCAGTAAACTCCAGTAACACTGGTATGACAAGATATGCCTGTGGGTATCATAGTGCCATGGATGTTATGGAGGTAACCAACAATTATCAAATTATATGCGAGGCCTGCTCCACACCATGAAATGCATGCCTAGTATTGTAAATACAGACCCAGACCCGTGGTTGGCAAGTTCATGAGCTCCAGAGGTAAAACGTACTACTATTCATAGTCTAAATGACATAGTAGCAAACAGCCCTACAAATCCATATCTCTATATCCATAGATCAGTGCAGCTCTCAGACCTCATTGGAGACGTTTCTTGGTACAGCAGATGGCAGTTAACACAGAAATTGTTAACTTTCTGGCCAAAGTTCAGAGAAAAACTATCTATGGAATTTTCAGCCACATTTAGGACATCTGTATCACATACGTTCCTACAAGGCTCAGAGACCATCAAGGAAGACAGAATGGAAAGGTTGTAAGAGCCAGAGGTCAGTGAGGACTGGGATGAAAAAGTGTCTTCTTTTTAGTCAGACAGGACTGTGATACTAGTGAACTCACAACAGCTGTGCTGGCCTGTGCAAGACCTGCACAAAATCAAGTCATTCAACATGCTGACGTGGGGGAGGGCTCCATAGGCCTCCAACCTCTAACTGAGCAGCTATTAACACTTAATAACTTCCTGGGGAGGGAGAGTCGGTTTTCTTTGATGGTGGATGACCGCACACCCATTAGTACATGGACAGCACACATTAGGTTCAGTAGATTATTTTTAAAAAGACACAAAGTTGGGAGAGGTGGAGAGTGGGAGTGGATCTGGGAGGAGTTAGGAGAAGGAGTGGGGTGGAAATATGATCAAAATGCATTGTCTGCGTGTATGAAAGTCTCAAAGAATTAAAAGAGACTTTTTTAAACACCGTAACATGATGGGCAGCAGTTGCTAATACTTTATAGCAGTTGTCATGTTCCAGAAACACTCTGTATCAGTGACCTCTCCCACTGTGATAGAGGACTCCCTGTCCTGCTGGGACGTTTGGCTTGTTCCCCACAGGCCGAGCTTGTTCTTGTTCACACAGCTGCACTGTGATGCGCCCTGTTAGCAGTGAGACCCGGAGCTGTGGCTATCATTGACTGAACTTTATCCTGAACTGGGCTTCCTGGAAGCAGACCTCTAATCCCAACTGTGTGGGAGACTGAGGAGATGAGTTCAAGACCTGCCTGGGGCAATTTAGCACAGCCTTATCTCAAAATAAATAGAAAACAAAATCCTCATGGGAGGGTTGGGGAGATGGGTTAGTGAGTATACTCACATAAAAAGCCAGGCGCAACTGTGCCTATGATAATCCCAGTGCTGGACAGTGGAGACAGGAGGATCTCTGGGGCTTGCTGCCCAGCCAGTCTCAAAAAATAACCTGCTGACTGGGCCAGCTCAGTAGCCCTGGGTCTCTGCACTCTGTCCGAGTTCCCCAGCGCTTCGTACAGCATCCCTGAAAAGGCCTCTGTTGATCATGACCTCCACTGATTCAGGCCATCCGTCTCTTTTTCTCTTAATTGGTCTAAGTGCGTTGCTTTTCCGGGTTGGAAATTTGAATTGTTTTGGATGTGCCAGCAAGCTGGGGATTCCACCCAATGGAGACGCTCTCTGACGAGCACAATCATTTAAAACCTTCAGGCTACACGTTTGAGTTGTACATGAGACAAATGAAGCTTGAGTTGACTTGGTCCTCACACCCAGCATGGTACATCGCATGGTGTATGTGCCAATATCCCAGAGTCAGAGAAAATCTGATATCTCAAATGATTCTGACCCTGAGCATTTCATGTAAGGGATGCTCAGCCTGTGCTTGCTTTTTCGTGTTAGGTTGTAATTTGTAATACCATATAAATTACACACTTTTTAAAAGTTTTTTTTAAAAGATGTATGTATGTATGTGTGAGTGCTCTATCGCATGTATACCTTTATGCCAGAAGAGGGCATCAGATCCCACTATGGATGGTTGTGAGCCACCATGTGGTTGCTGGGAATTGAACTCAAGACCTCTGGAGGAGCAGCCAGTGCTCTTAACCACTGAGCCATCTTGCCAGCCCCTTTTTAAAATGTTTCCAAGACAAGGTATCACTATGTAGCTCTGGCTGTCCTTGAACTCACCCTCCAGATCAGGCTGGCCTTGAACTCATAGAGATCTACCTGCTTCTGCCTCCTGAATGCTGGGATTAAAGGTGTACACCACTATGCCCAACTACTAATTAGACCTTATTAACTTTTAGAGAATCACACATTTTTCACATCTTAGGACCATGTCAAGAGATAACCTGTGGTATATACTTCAGGGAATGCAATGCAATTCATCTCCTTAGCCATCCTCCCAGCCCCCTCTGCACAGGCAGGGGAGTCCACGGATAAGTCTGAGGTATGTTGGGGAGAGACATGACCAAGAAGGTGAAAGGTTTGAATTCACCAAAACTGGTATTTATTCAGAGCACCCGCAGCAATGATGTCTGTCCTGACAGTGTGCGTGTCCCAGGGAGCAGCTAGAGTGACACCACTGGGTCCCAGCATTCCCGGCGCTGCTGGCCTCAGTCTCAGTTCTAGATAGAGGCTCCCAGCACTGCTATTCCTGCTGTTTTGCTCCAGCTCTGGGGCCCTCTATTCCCATGGTTCTAACTAGTGTGGCCCCCTATCCCATGGTTCTAACTAGTGTGGCCCCCTATTCCCATGGTTCTAACTAGTGTGGCCCCCTGGTCTAACTAGTAGATGGCATCGTATCCTACCCCAATTAGCTATGGAAGATTCCATTTTAAAAGAAACCAAACTGCTGTCTCCCTTCCTGATAGATGGAGCCACCTGGGGAGGCTTTGCTTAGAATAAAAACAATACAAAACAAACAAACAAACAACAACAACAAAAATTCCCCACAGATCTCCTCTCCTGATCTTACAAACACCTGAAAAACAAAGCAAACAAACAAAAATAGCTTTGTTTCTACATTTAAAAAAACCATTCCGGGTGTAAATCAAGAGTCTGGGTTTATGTTGAAATGTTGTGTCCCTGCCTCATTGAATTCCTTGTTTAAGTGACATTTAGATGTTTTTAAATGAAAGCTTATTGGTCACCCATCCTCACTCCGTGCTGTGTAGCTTTATTGATTCACTCAAGCCCAGCCTCAGATTTGGCATCTGTTTCTGAGAGGAGGTGACGATCCCCAGATCCGTGCAGGGTTTGCACTCACAGAGGACTTTTCGTTGCCCTAGAACTGCCCTACTTGGGCTTTGCATCTGGCTTTGGCTCTATCTGCAGTGTGACCTGGAGTGTGTTACTTAGCCGTTTCTGATGCTACGTTTCCCCAGCTCTAAGGAATGATAGTGCTGATGGTCTAGAACAGTGGTTCTCAACCTTAGGTCTTGACCCCTTTGAGGGTTGATTGAACAACCCTTTCATAGGGAAAACACGGATATTTACATTACAGTTCATAACAGTAGCAAAATTACAGTTATGAAGTAGCAACGAGATAATTTTATGGTTGGGGTCACCACAACATGAGAAGCTGTGTTAAAGGGTCGCAGCATTAGGAAGGTTGAGAACCTCTGACTGCTCTGGAGGGTCTCTGGAGTAAGCAAATTAGCACACTAGAGACACGCTTGTGCTTAGAAGAGATGCTTTGTGGCTGTCATTACCCTGTTGGCCCCACCCATGCAGGGAAACCACACATATACATAAATAAAAGAAAATAAAATTGTTCTTTTAAAAGATAAGTAACATTCAGTGCCTTGTGTGGACAGAAAGTGGTGGTCACATCACTGTATAGTAAGTAGAGAGCAGTCCCTAAGACTTGAGTAACTGTGTCTTCCTTCTTATCTTTGACTTGTCCTCAGGGAGAAACACTCTAATGAGAGCCATGGCTTTAAAGGTCCGGCTTGAGCAAGGGAGAGTGCTCTTCATCACCATGCTTTTCCTGGGCTATTTGGTAAGTACACTCTTATTTCTTTCATGTGAATATGTATAAAGAATTCATACAATGGTCTCAGGATTATGAGTGCTGTAATCTCAGCACTGAGATCTCAGTCTGAGGCCAGAAGATTGCAAGTTCAAGACCAACCTGGGCTGTGTAGCAAGATCCTTTCTCAAACAAAGAAACAAACAAAAATACTACCAAGACTATTTTCTATTTATGAGATCATTGGTTTTTTTAAATTTCTTTCAAACTATGCTTGCTCTCTTTTATATTTAGGTAGTGCTGTTAAGTCAGGAAGTTTGCCACAGGTGTTAAAATGATTTCATTTAAATCTAGGTGAAGTTATAAAGTTAGTTGCCTTGTTACTCTTAGTGTTATATTAGTATAATGACATTATTTTGGGTTTATAGGCATATTTCTATCACAATACACCCCAGAGAAGTGGTTCTTAACCTTCCTAATGCTGAGACTCTTTACTCCAGTTCCTTGTGTTGTGGTGACCCCCCCAACCATAAAATTATTTTTGTTACTACTTCATAACTGCAATTTTGCTTCTGTTATAAATAGTAATGTAAATATCTGATATGTAGGATATCTGATATACCACCCAGTAAAAGGGTCATTTGACACCTCCCCAAGGTGTCATGATCTACCAGTTGAGAATCCTGACTTAGACTCTAAGAAGACCATAAATTAATTCTAAGCTGGTTTCCAGGGTCTACACAGTTTATGAAGAAATCAGAATAGTTGGTTGTTGTTTGGTGGGATTGAATTCAGGGCCTTGTGCATGCTAGGCAAGTATTGTACCACTAAACTACGTCACCAGATGAACTATTTGCATCTACCTTCAGCTCAAAAAGTGTTAAAGACAGAGACTCTTTTAGTGTTTTTGAAAGTGTGATAAAAGGCCTGTGGAGGTATCTGGTAGAAGTGACATTTATTTAATCTGGAGATATAATAAGGACCTACAACTATAGAGAGAGTTGTTAACACTGGAGACAGTACCCAAAGACTTGGAAGGTGAAGTCAGCGGACATGAAGTCAGCCTGGAGTCTGAAGCTATGAGGAAGAAGCTGTACAACTGTGAGGAAAACCTCCTTTCCAGCCTTCCAGTTGTCAAACACTGAGCAAATGGCTTGGGACAGAGGTAGAATCTCTTCCTCGAGGAGATTACATTTATTTGTGGCAGAAGGGAAACCTCTCTGGAGCTATGGGAGGTAGGGAAAAGGTCTGTTAGACCTCTAGACTTTCTACAGAGACCTTTCTAGTTCTGAGCCTACCCCGGATTCTCCTTCCCGCTGGCCCCGGAGATGGAGGCTTTGACTGTTGGAAAGGGCTGGTGGAAATGATGGGAGGGAGCTCTTGCTTCCAGCGGGAAGATTGGTCTGTGGTGTGATGAGTCATTGTGATGTGTGTGACATGTAGATGTAACAGTGGCTGTCCTCATAGGATCTCTAAAGACTTTCAGCTTTAATTTAGAACAGCAAAATGGTCATCAGTTAGGTTAATCACGGTGTCCCTGCTTAGAGTAAAAGGTTGAACTGATTGTCTTCTTCTGAGACACCATTAACAATACTGCTCTATTCATTACTTCCCAAATTTTTATTCTTAGAACTTCTAAGTAAATAAACAGTAAAAACAAGAAGTTTTCAGCCTTCTTACATCTTAACAGGTATCTGTTGTTTTTGTTATTCTTAGATAGGGTCTCCAGTTGCCTGTGATGGCCTCAAACTTGCTCGCAGCAGAGAGTGGCCTTGAACTGATCTTCTTGCCTGAGTGCTTGGATTACAAGCACAGACTGTCACACTCACATTACATGATGCTGGGATCAGACTTGGGGCATTGTGAGTGCTAAGCAAACACTCCACCATTTGAGCTATATTCCCAGTTTGAGATAATCTTATAAATGTATTTTTAAATTTGTATTGAATCATTTTTTATTTATTGTACAGGTTATTATATGTTGAAATCACCCTCCCCTCTGTCCTCCCTGTTCTCACCTCTCTCCCTTCCATTTGTCCCCTTTTATTCATTTCCCTTCTATTTTCATTTTTATGTTACTATGAAAGACAACATTATGTAGTTCAAGTTGGTCTCGAACTCTCTAGCCAAGGATGACCTTGAACTTCTGATCCTCTTCCCTATACCTCTCAAATGCTGCAATTACAGGCATTCACCCCACTGCATAGGCTTATACAGTGCTGGGGACTGACCCAGGACTTCATTCATGCTAGGCAAGCACTCCACCAACTGAGCTACATTCTCTTTTTTTTTTTTTTTTTCAGAGCTGAGGACCGAACCCCCAGCCTTGTGCTTGCTAGGCAAGCGCTCTACCACTGAGCTAAATCCCCAACCCCCATTCTCTTTTTTAATAGAACATTGTCTGTCAGTACGCAAGTAAGGGCCAGTGAGATGGCTCAGTGGATAAGAGCCTGATGACTTGAGATGGGTGCCTGGGACCCATACAGGGAGGGAGAGAACCGACTCCCACAAATTGTCCTCTGACCTCCACAAGTGCTGTTGCATGTGCACTGCATACTCACAGGAATAAATAAGTAAATAAACAAGTAAACAAATAAACGTTTTAAAAAAGCAAGTAAGCACATAGTTATAGAATGATAATAATGTGAACTTGTTTTTAGTAGGTAGGTAGATGTCTCTAAATTAATTAAGCTAACGAATGGGGGGAGTACTTATTACCTTGTTTTTGATCACAGGATAATTTCTACACAAGGTCTATGCTCGGAGCTAAAGCACACTGTTCAGTCCCAGGAAGGGCTGGATGGTGGTCCAAGAGGATGTGAGTTTGGGTTCACACAGCACTTTTATTTGAAAGAGTCCTGAGCTGGCCATTGGTCATGTCTGCCACCGCCGCCATCCTCAGGAGGTGGGAGCTCATGGTTGTCAGATAGGGGTTTTCAAAGAGGGTCCCCTAGTGAAGGTAGTGCACCTGATCTCCACCCAACCAGGTGGCAGCACTTGGGGAGAGGAGGCATGAAGATCTGGAGTTTGAGGCCAGCCTGGGCTACATCTTGAGATCCTGTCTCAAAAAAACCAAACCAGATAAATGAACAACAGCAACAACTCTTCAAAAATTAAATGCAGGGATATCTAAAGGATAACCACAAGTTCTTGTGGGGGTGTGAATCCATCTCACCTGTGTATGCATTGTTAGAATTGACTGTGTTTATATTCCTTTAAAATCACAAAAGGTTAGTTTGTTTTTTAATTCAGAAATTTTTAGGTGGCAAAAGCCTTGGGGTCTCTGAGGGATTTCTCCTTCATCCATCATGTTAGAGATAATCAGAAGAATAACAGATGGGAGTTATAGTTAAGTCTAGAACAAAGGGGCCCTGGTTGTGGGATGAATGAACATTCTCCAGGCTAAGAAGGATTTGTTATAGATTTACTTGTCCCATGGACTCATTCAGAAAGTAGCGTTTCTTCTTAAAAGTTGAAGTCAACACCACGCTGAGGCAGTCTTTACTCTAGTGTATGTGCCTAACACTGAAGACGTCAGTCCTTTCTGGCAAGCAGCCTGAGGAGTGCAGTTGAAGATAACATTCTGGGGACCTTTTTCTTTTTCAGTCCTGTAAAGTGATTTGTGAAACTGGAGACTGCAGACAGCAAGAATTCAAGGATCGGTCTGGAAATTGTGTCCTCTGCAAACAGTGTGGGCCTGGCATGGAATTGTCCAAGGTACATATCAAGTACACGCTTGTACTTATGTTTGACAAAGCATTCTTTTAAACCAAATTCTTTCAGTTAATTGTTAGCAACACTTTGGGTAACAAGACAGAATTCATGGCTCATTATGCCACTTTAGCAAGACATTATAGAATTCCCCTTTAATACTTCGAATCCCTGTATCTTTTTGAGATAAGTAGATCCTAACAACCAGGATTCTACAAATACCATTGATGTATATAACTTGGTATTTCATTGATAGAATATTTTAGGGGTTAATTGGGAAGAACCAATATTCAACTTAAAGCTTAAACATTAAAACACAAATAACTAAGGGTAAAATAGTGAAAATAGAAATCCCACCATTTTCTGGACCTTCTGTTTTTTTAAATCAATGTTACTATTGCTGGTCAGTCGGCCAGCCGTGTTCTGAGCAGGGATGTGATGAGGCAGGCCAGGGTATTGAAGGAAGCAAGCATTATAACCTTACCACTGTAAGTCACTCCCAAGAGCACTTTGGAATGTGCACTTTAAATCCTACTCATTAAGAAATCTTCCTCGTAGCTGTTCATATTTCACAGTTTCTCCTCCTGGCCTCTTCGAAGCTACATGCCCATTTGCTTTATTTTTTGATCTTTTGCAGATGTTATTAGTTGTGGGGAACGGGTGTAATGTTTTGTTCTCAATAAAGCATCAAAGCCTTCCGTTAGGAAAGAGACAACGGATTTTCATTTTTATTGAAAACGACTTTTAAAAGGAAAGCCCTCTCCCCTGCAGAGCACACTTTCGTAAAACTGCGTCTTAGTTCCTAGATCGTTGATTAATAATCTACAGATAGCAGGAAACAGAGTTATGCATCCCACAAATCCCGAGCTTACGGGGGCTTTTCTTTCTGGTTGCTGCGTTAAGTAGGTGGCGGCTGTCAGAGTCCTGACTTCGTATCTGATTGAAATGGCTTCCAGCTCTCTGATAGCTAGTTAATTACTGCATCTCACCAGAAAGGTTTCGGTCCCTCTTGACTGTACCAGTGTTTATTTCAGATATAGGTTCCACCATATTGGGTAGCTAGCAGGGCCAGCAAACAAAATCAAGTGCTGGGGGGGGGGGGGAGGCAGGAGGAAAATAGATGAGCCTTCCATCCCCTGAGAGCCTTTGCCTAACACCTTGAAAAGATGAGTGGAACTTCACAGATGCTGAGATGAGTAGACCATTTCTGAAAGTTTATTCTCTTCTCTTCATCCTTTGACTGTAGAGAAGAGAAAATAAATATCTAGAGAATCAGGTCAGAAGGTGAAGCTTCAATCGGCTGTAAGTTTTTTAAACAGAAAAAAAAATCATTCTACAGTCTCTGTTTGCATTGACCAGGGGCTTCTCCACAGCTGAACAAACTCAAGGATCAGCGGGCTCTGAGATCTCTCAGAGAAGCGAAGCCTTGGAAGTCAGGCAGATACAAAGAGTACAATCCACTCACAGCCTCACAACCTCCCTCTGGGGCAGGAAGCCGGAACTATCACTGGCAAATTGTCAAAGCTTTAGTATGGAGAAGTAGGAGAATGCAGAGCTCTGGAGCCCTGTGCAGTGTGGCCTCACTCCATTTTACCTCCAGGGTATCAGGGAGATTCTCATGATGCTCATTAAAGAGGATTCCTTTCTTCCAACAAGGTTGGTGTGGGGGGGAGGGACGGCTTTTTGAAAGAGGCCAGAGTAATGTACTCTTGAGAAGAGCACCTTTGGGAGAGATTGGAGGGAAACTGGAGGGATATTACCATAGTCTAAGTGACAGGGGAGATGGAAAGTCCAGTGCCAACAAACTCTAGTTATCCTGTCTCAGAACCAACAGGGAGAGAGGGTGAGGGAGGAGGTGAGGGTGAGGAGGCAGAGGGAGAGAGAGAGAGAGAATGGATGGATGGATGAATATATGCATGTATGAGTACTTTGAAGGTCGTAGTCCAGGGCACAGGCTCACGGAAAGACAGACATAGTGAGAGGGTCAGGACCTGCTTTCCAGACCTCAGAGCTTTCCCACACTAAAGGGCTATATAGAATAATCCTTTTTACCCAGTTCATTGGGCATGATTTGAAACAAAACACTACAAAGCACACACACACATACACACACACACACACACACACACACACACACACACACACACACACA
>CABHPR010142838.1:38732-57356 GCA_902168415.1 Peromyscus melanophrys
TTTCTTGTATTCCTGGCTGCCTGTAACTCACTATGTAAGCCAGGCTGGCCTCAAACTCACATAGATGCTCTGGCCTCTGCCTCCCGAGTGCTGGAATTTAGGGTGTGCGTCACAACAGCTGGTATGGATGTAGGTTTTCATTCCCTTAAACACAACCCAGTGAAAATGACTCTTGCAGTCACCTGAATCTGTAAGTTCAAACACAGTAAGTTGGTATCCAGTAAGGAGATCTAAGTGTGAGAATCCAGAGCCTGGTTGCTCCTTTTTGTACAATTAAACTTAGTGTAGAATGGAATATGTATATACATATGCATGTACATACACACATGCATGCACACACACATACATGTACATGCATATTCAAGAAATGCTCATTCTATAAAAATAATCGGTATAAATGACACAGGAAACTATATGGCATGAACACATTGGTCAAACTTATGTGGTACAAACTCTAGGTAGTCAGAATGAAAAAAGCGTAGAAGATCTCACTATGTTAGAATACCCATTCTTTTTTAAAAAGATGAGCCCCTCAAAGCTCTTACTGATTTTCAGTTACCGTTTTGTTTTCTGAGTTAGAGTCTTACTACAGAGGCCTGTCCACCCTCCTTCCTTAACCTCTTGAGTGCTGGGATTACAGCCACATGCTCCTCTGACCACTCTCTTATTGATCTTTCTGTCCAGTTGGATGGTTTGCCTGGTTCTTCATGGTGGGAGGGGGTGGGGTGTTGAGGAGATGACCTCAGCAGGAGCCAGGAGTGACAGTGGGCTGCCTGGCAGGGTCCTGAAGCCAGCAGAGCCGCCAGCATAGACAGCACTGAGATGCAGCGCTGAGGTGACTCAGCAGCTGAAGTCCACTGGCACTGAATGATGGTGGAGATTTATTTTTTTTTTAATGTAGAAAACTTGTAATGCATTTTAGGATAATGTTTTCCCCCATAAGATAGGTTAGGTGGAAAGTAGTATGCTTCAGGTAAACTAGAAAAAGTTGAGGTTAGACAACCTAACTTGTTTCTCAACGGAGCATTATTGTCCTTCCTCCCACCCCTCCCCGCTTTTCAGTCCTGGGGATTGAGCCCAGAGTCGTCACATGCTAGACGAGCTCTTTACAAGACAGAATCTCACTATACTGCCCAGGCTGGCCTGCACTCACAACCTCCCTGCCTCCACCATCCAAAATATGTTATTAAACTTTAATCAGGAAAGTTGGTTTATTGGTTTGTAGAAAATCCAAAATAATAATAGCCATCGGTATAATTTGTTTAATGAGTGCCCACTGTGCTTGATTTAGGTTTTATATGTTTTCCCATTTATTCTTCAAAACAACCCCGTAGGGCAGGTAGCACTCTTCCCATCTCACAGATGACGAGACTGAGGATCAAAGTGCCCTGGATAATGGAGCCAACCAGCGGCAGAGCTGGCACACCAATCCATGCAGTTTTGGAGCCAATGTAGGAAAACACATCCTTTTTGCTTCTTATTTCAAATCCTGGCTTGAAAAGAAAGAGTGAGCCCCATTTCTCTCCAGTTACCGCACATTTTCTTCTTCCTCTCCTTTCCCCTCTTTCTGCCTCTCTCCCCTCTCTCCTCCCTGTTCTGTTGTGTTCTAACTTGTACATGGGTCTCTGGCAGTCCTGGCTGCGAGGATCAAAGCCTGACTTTGAAACACTCTGCTCTGGCTGGAGCCTTTGACTAGAAGCGTCTCATGTGAACAATGTGGCACCCGCCCCCCAGTGTCACGTGTACAGTGCTTTGATCCCTAGAGACGGTGTGGGGGAGGCCCCTCTGTACTCAGAGAAAGCCTTTGCAAGCTGCTGGTGCTCTCGGCAACAGAAGTGCTCAGCAAAAACATGAGTCTGTCCACAGCATAGCCACAAGCGCCATACAAAGCACCGGAGCCTGAACAATGGCCTCCTGCAAAGACCTCTCACAGTCCAAAGAAATTCCTTCTGAATGCCTATCTTTATGATTGTTCTGATTTCAAGGGCGATAGATGCTTTTGCGAGCACTGAACTATAAATGGTAGAATTATATATAAAAAAATTCAGAACATCACAGATTACCACAACTGTCCAGGAGACAGCCTCTGTTAACATTAAAGAAATTCTAATTTATGAGTTAGTTCTCCGAATCATGCGTGAGGTTTTCATCTTGTTTTGTCCCGTCTGTGTTTGGTTCAGGACATCATGTAGGTGAAGCACTCCATGTGAAGAGAGCGGTTGGCATCCTTAGCCACCCCAACAGTGCAAATCAAGACTACTTTGCGATTTCATCTTACCCCAGTTAGAATGGGTAGAGGAAACAACAATAAAATAACAACAAATGCTGGGGGTTGCTGGATATAGGGGAAGGGAACACTTACTCACTGCTATTGGGTATGCAAACTTGTACAGCTATTATGGAAATCAGTGTGAAGGGTCCTCAAAAAGCTAAAAATAGATCTACCACGTGATCTAGCCACACTACTTTCAGGCATATACCCAAAGGATGTTTTTTCCTACCACAGAGACAGACACTTGTTCACCCATGTTCACTGCTGCTGTATTCAGAATAGCCAGAAATTGGAAACAGCCTAAATTCTCATCACCTGGTGAATGGATAATGAAAATGCGGTACACTTATGCAATGAAATATTATTCAACTTTTAAGAAAAATGAAATTTGTAGGTAAATGAATGGAGCTAGAAATGGCCATCCTGAGTGAGGTAGCCCAGATCCAGAAAGACAAACGTCTCAAATTCTCTTTCATATACAGACATTAGCTTTGCATTTTCAGATATGTGTGTTTCATTTGGAATACCGGTAGAGGTTAGGAAACTTAAAGAGGACGTGGAGGAGAGGAGCTTTCAAGGGAGGAAGATACAATGCAATGATATAAAGGGGAAATAATGGGATCAAGAAGGATTAGATGGGGTGGGGGATGGGAGGGTAGGGTAAAGGAGGGAACATGGGGAGGGAAAACTAACACTAAAGGCCTTTTGAAAAAGTCATGGAAACTTATTATTGAAGAAGCTTCCAAAAATATATGCATCATATACACATGTACATATATGAGTTTAAATGGAGTTACCTCATAACAGGGACAGTGGATAACCCTATGTTAGAAAATACAAATCCTAGTGCAAGGATTTTTGGAGTTGTTGGCCAGTTGGTTCCCATAGACCCCTAAACATCATAGATTATTACCATTGCTCATAGTTATCCTCCAGAGCTTGACCATAAGACCCTGTTGTTGAAGACAACACATACTTGAATCAAGAACATTTTGGTGCTGACTGGGAGGATTCAGCTCTATGGCTGGCTTTCATATCACCAGAAGGTGCTATGCACGATATCAGAGGAGAGAAGTAATCATCCTAGCTTGTGAGATAGAATAAAGAAATGCCTACTGATGCAAGAGCGGCCCCAAAGTTATGGAGGTAACCAAGCACTCTTGGATTGGATTTAAGGCCTGTGCCATGAGGTAGAGCCAATGCCTGGCCCCATCAGCAGGGCTATGAACCTGAAGCTAGGTAGGTTACAGGCCCTGGGGGAGAATCTCCTACTACTGTTCTGCTACATGGACATAGTCTTGAGTCAACTCCTAGTAGCAACTCCTATGCCCACAGTCCAGTGCATCTTTGAACTCTCATCAGAGAAGTTTCTTCATGCTGTAGATGGAAGTTAATACAGAGACCCACAACCAGTCAACATCCAGAGAATAAGAGGTTGGGGGTGCTCAGCCATAAATGAGACATCTGTAACTTCCCCTCCCTCCCCTCAAGGCTCAGAGATCGTCTTGGAAGAGGAGGTAGAAAGACTGTAAGAGCCCAGGGGTGATAGATGACTACAGGGAAACAGAGTGAGTTCAAGGGCAGCCTGAGTGCTTAGTGAGATACTTCCTGAAAACAAACAAACAAACAAAAAACAACTAACCATGGGATTGGAGATGTAGCTCAGGGATAAGCGTTTGCTCAGCTGGGTTCAGTCTCCAACCCTGGGAAGAGAGAGACCGATGGACTTTCTACCTTTTCCCTCTCTAAATATCTCTGGAGTGTGTGCAGGATGTATACATTGGAAGGGTGTTGTGGTTCACACTATCCCTGCAGGAAGCCGAGGCAGAGAGCTGACTGGCGTTAGAAGCCAGTTTGGGCAACAGAGTGAAACTCTGTCTAAAAACCCAAACAAAAATGCATTTCAAAGAGGCATAAAAACTGAAAGGACAAAGGTTCTGGGAGGCGTCACTTCTCCTTAAGCGGAAGGTGTTAATTAGTGAATGCTGGGTTGATTTTGCCCATCCTTTATGACTGACTAGCTTCTAGCACAAGCAGTCTGACGTTAGTGTTGGTTCGGGTTTAATTTTTTGGCCAGTAAGTGCTTTTATACAAAAATGAGAATGAAACTTTATGGACAAATGGAGATTTTTCACAAGCTGGACCCTATATTCCAGCATTCAGGGCCACAATTGAGAAACTGAAGCTCTAAAGGATTTTGCCTTACCCCTGCTCTGGGGTACCCCGCCTGTGTCTGTGGCCTTGCTTAAACGCTCTCTGCTAGGTGATCGTCTCAGATCTTAAGCTGGTTCTGTGTGTAATGTCACTAACACTGATGGCCAGTGTTCTCCGTTCGCAGTCTCTACCCTGTGGCAGAGCTTTCGGCACAGTGGCTAGGTGAGCCATCACAGCAGAAGGCAAACACTTCTCAAAAGCGCCTTCCCCTCAGGCATTGTCGGCAGGACGATGTTTCCCTCCCTGGGAGTGAGTGTGGCTTTATACTCTATAAAATTGTCATGGAGTAAGCACCCAGGAGTGCTAGGACTGTCCTCTTCATAATTAGGATTTTATTGGTTGTATTGAGAATCTGTGCAAAGATTCTCAATGCAAACTTCCGTTTGGACACAATTCTTAACAGATGTGCTGAAAGTCTAAAAGCCATGAATCGTGATTCTTTTTTAACAGACACTCTAGTGATTTTTCTGGCTTCAAAGTTAGAGGCAAATTTTCCTTAAGGGGTTACCAAGGCCTAGGGTGTTTCCAATAGCTGACAGGCTGGACATGAGTCCACCAACTTCTAGTTTTTACCACATAAACCATGTCCCCTGATTCTTAGCCTTTCACAGCACATTAACAAAAGGATCAGGAAAACTGGACTTTAAGAACCAAAGATGTTGCAGAGTGTGCATGCGTATGTGGCCAGGCAATGGGTGCCTCTGGGAAGCAGTTCTCCCGTGAGAAGCAAAGTGGCAAGCGGGTGGGTGATGTTCTCTGTGGAGTCGCAGGTCTAGTTCTCTGCCATACTTACTGTGATGGCTCTTCTTGGTTGTCAACTTGATGACGTATCTGGAATTAACTAAAACCCCAGCAGCTGGGCACACCTGCAAGGGATTTTTTTCCCCCTTAATTAAATCATTTGAAGTGGGAAGACCCACTTTTAATCCAGACCTTTTGAGGTGGGAAGCTCCACCTTTAATCTGGGCCACATCATCTTCTGGCAGCCTATAGAAAGGACTTGGAAGAAGGATGTTTTCATTCACCTGCTTGCTCTGCTCTTGCTGGCAAGTCCACCTTCACTGGCATTAGAACCGACTTCTTTAGAATTCTAATGTATACTGAAGACTAGCTGAAACATCCAGCTTCATGGACTGAACAACCAGCTAACTACTGGATTCTTGAACCTCCTTTTGTAGACAGCCGATGTAGGACTAACTGGACCACAGCCTGTAAGCCACTCTAATCCCATATATATATCCTATAAATTCTATTCCTCTACAGAACCCTGACTAATACAGATTTGGGTACCAGAAGTGATTCTAGAGCAATAGAAGTATACAGATGAATTTTTTAAGTATCTGGAATAAGCATTCCAATTTGCCAACACCTACAGTTACTGAAGCCTTTCCAGTTACTGAAGCCTCTCCTATAAGCTCACAGAGTATTGAAAGCCCATGGTGTGTGAACTATTTTATAAACTTAAGGAGACAAATGTATTTGATTATCCTAATTCACTAATGGTGAGAGGCAACGGATTTGGTGACTCTGTATATAAAACTTTTAACAATGTGTGGAAAAAAAATGGTGATGCTGGTTGGTTGCTCCTAGTATTTCTGGATAAATTGGCAAAGGAAAAGAATGAACTCAGTGCTAAAATTAACCAACTTCAGGCATCTCAGAATACAGTGACGGATGACAGTGAATTCAGCGATTAAGCTAACCAACTTCAAGCATCTCAGAATACAGCAAAGGATGACAGTAAACTCAGGGATAAAGTTGACCAGCTCCAGATGCGCATTAGCAATCTAATGTGTGTTTAGACTGGGAGAGAATCTTCCCTCCAGCAGCCACAGAGCTCAAGTTGCAGAAAATCAAACTGAAGCCCTCATTATGAGGTTGGCTGAATTACAGAGAAAATTCAAGTCTAAGCCTTGGAGGATGTCAGGGGCTGAAGTAAGGGCATTAATTGGTAAAGAACAGGACCTTGTGATGTGGGATGGAGATGAGTGGGAGGACCCTACCGAGACTCAGATTCTCAAGGGTTTATCTCGCCTGAGGAAGTAGTCTCTCCACCCTTTGCAGAAGATGTGCTCCCACCCCAACATCCTGAAATATTCCCTTTTCCACTTTTCACTGAGGAAATTAATCCTTCATTGTCTGCTAAACCAACAGTGACTTTCCTCAAAGGAAATACCTAGCAAAACAATACTGATGTCCCTCAGGGCCCACCAATAGTCACCTCCAGACATATAGCCAGACTGAAGTCTAAACAGGCTTCTAGAGAGGAGATAGAAAGTGTGCTCCACGAGGAGGGGTGCTAAAGATCTTAACGAGTTTGCTAATTCATTCAAGAGAAGTCTGGAGAATGTATGTGGGAATGGATTTTAAGGGTGTGGGATAATGGGTAGAAGGAACATAAAACTGGATCAGGCTGAATTTATTGATATGGGCCCACCCACTAAGTCGATATTCTAGGTCTAATATGCAAACTCATACAGTTTAAAAAAAAAAGGTGTCAAAAGTTTGTTTGAATGGTTGGCTGAAGCATTTCTCAAAAGATGGCCTACTGTTGGAGATGCCTGATATCGCTTGGCTTAGTGTTGATGAGGGATTTAAGGCTCAGGGAAACTGTGGTGCTAGAGTGGGCACACTGTATAAAATCTAATCCTCCACAATGGGAAGGCCCAGAAGACACGCCCTTCACTGATCCTATAAGACACAAAATGGTGAGAAGGGCACCAGCACATCTGAAGAGCTTTATCCTCACCCTTTTTTTTTCATGGCAGACCTTAGGGTTGGAGAGGCTGTTGCTCAGCTGGATGAATTAAGTGCAATGGATTTAAGTGGGCCCCAAATATCAGGGGCCAGGTGGCAGCACAGACTCGCCCAAGGCAAGTGGATCGTAGTTATTGTGATGGGCAGCACAGACAAAGCAATGTCTATAATGGCCTGAGCCGTGATGGGCAAAGTGACTTTTATGGGAACATGACTTGTGTGGACCTTTGGTATTGGCTAATCAATCATGGTGCTTCCAGCCATGAAATACATGAGAAGCCTACTGCATTTCTGTTTGATCTGTGTAAGCGGAAAAGTTCTCAAATCAATGGAAGAAAGGCCACATTGAATCATGGGAAAAGGGAATCTCAACCTGTAACCAGTTTCCAGACTTAAGTCAGTTTGAAGACCCAGAACTCCTTGATTGAAGAGACAGCCAGGTTCTCCTGAGGAAGGACCTTAATAAAATACCTAAGAGTTTTACTGTTAGCCTTTCTCCAGCCTTCCCCAGAGGGACCTATAGCCCTTTATAAAGATAACTGTACACTTAGGGCAAGGAAACAGTCAGACTTTCTGGATTTAAAGGCATGTGCCACCATGCCTAAGATTAGTGGAGTTTTGGCTGAAATCTGGCTCACAGTAGGTACAGAGGTCCTCAAACTCATCCAGTGGTTATTTCCCCAGCCCAGAAGGAATAATTGGGAAAGATATACTTAGAAATTGGCAGGATTCTCACATTGGTTCCCTGACCTGTGGAGTGAGAGCTATTATGGTTGGAAAGGTTAAAGACTTTGGAGTTGCCTCTGCCTTAGAAACTAGTGAATCAAAAACAGCATCACATCTCTGGAAGAATCACAGAAATTAGTGCCACCATCAAGGACTTGAAAGACACAGGGGTGGGGTTCCCACATCTCCCTTTAACTCTCCTATCTGGCCAGTGTAGAAGACAGATGGGTCATGGAGAGTGACAGTTGACTACTGAAAACTCAATCAAGTAGTGACTCCAATTGCAGCTGCTGGACCAGATGTGGGGTCCTTACTTGAGCAGATTAACACATCTCCTGGCCCATGGTATGCAGCTACTGAGGCCTTTTTCTCAGTACCTGTCCTCAAGGACAGCCAGAAGCAATTTGCTTCCAGTTGGCAAGGCCAGCAGTATACCTTTAAGTTTTCCCTCAAGGATACCTTAACTCTCCAGTCCAGTTAAAAGGGATTTGATCTGCAGAGATCCACAACCAAGCACCAGGAGTCCAGTTGAAGAGAGGGAAGAGGGATTATGTGAGCAAGGGAGGTCAAGATCATGATGGGGAAATCTACAGAGACAACTGAACCAAGCTCAAAGGAACTCATGAACTTTAGACTGACAGCTATGGAACCTGCATGGGAACAGACTAGACCCTCTGCATATGGGAGACAGTTGTGTAGCTGGGTCTGTTTGAGGGGCCCCTGGCAGTGTGGTCAGGATTTATCCCTGATTCACTGATTACTGGGCCATAGTCAATGGATTGGCTGGATCATCAGTGACTTGGAAAAAATATGATTGGAAAATTGGTGAGAAAGACATCTGAGGCAGAAGTATGTGACTAGATCTCTCCAAATGGGCAAAGGATGTGAAGACTTGTGTCCCATGTAAATGCTCATCAAAAGGTGACTTCAGCAGAGGAGGAGTTCAGTAATCGAGCAGATAAGGTGACCTGTTCTGTGGACAGTCAGCCTCTTTCCCCAGCCATTCCTGTCCTTGCCCAATGGGCCCATAAACAAAGTGGCCACGGTGGCAGAGATGGGAGTTAGGCATGGGCTCAACAACGTGGACTTCCACTCACCAAAGCTAACCTGGCTACGGCTGCTGCTAAGTGCCAGATCTTCCAACAGCGGAGACCAACACTGAGCCCCAGATATGGCACCATTCCCTGGAGTGACCAATCAGCGACCTGGTGGCAGGTTGACTACATTGGACCACTTCCTCAGTGGAAAGAACAATTCTGTCCTTACTGGAGTAGATACTTATTCCCATTACAGATTTGCCTTTCCTACATGTAATGCTTCTGCCAAAACTACCATCTGTGGACCTAGAGAATGCCTTCTCCACTGTCATGGTATTCCGCACAGTATTGCTTCTGACCAGGGAACTCACTTCACTGCCAGAGAAGTCCAACAGTAGGCCCACAATGATGGAATCCACTGATCTTACCCTGTTCCCCACCACCCTGAAGCAGCGGGCCTGATAGAGAGATGGAATGGCCTCTTGAAGGCACAGTTACAATGTCAATTAGGTGGCAGGAGCCTGGAGGGCTGGGGCAGGATCCTACAGAAGGTGGTCTATGCTTTGAATCAAGGTTTAACATAGGATGCAGTTTCTCTCATAGCCAGAATCCACGGGTCCAGGAATCAAGCTGTGGAAAAGGGAATAGTTCCACTCACTATTGCCTCAGTGACCCATTAGGAAAGTTATAGCTTCCTGTTTCCACAACCTTAAGTTCTGCTGGCCTAGAAGTTTTGGTTCTAGAGAGGGTAGTGCTCCTGCCTGGGGCCACAACAAACATTTCATTGAGAGGGAAGCTCAGACTTCCCCTGGTCACTTTGGGCTTCTGATGCCCTTAAACCAGCAGGCTAAGAAAGGAGTAACAGTGTTAGGAGGGGTGATTGATCCAGATTACCACGGGGAAATTGGATTGATTCTCCACAGTGGAGGGAAGAAAGATTGTCTGGCATGGAGGAGATCATTTAGGGTGTCTCTTGGTGTTACCATGTCCTGTGATGTTAGTGGAAAAGTACAACCACCAATCCAGGCAAGATGACAAAGGGCACAGATCCCTCAGGAATGAAGGTTTGGGTCACTCCTCCAGGAGAAGAGCCTAGACCTGCTGAGGTACTTGATGCTGATGGTAGAGGAAATGGGTAGTAGGGAAAAGTAGTTACAAATACCAGCTAAGGCCACATGACCACTTGCAGAAATAATGACTATAGTTGATGTGAATGTTTCTGTCATATTTTATTAAGAATGTGTTTATACAGATATTTGTATTTTCTTTCCCTGTTATCTTTATCATATAATACAACATCAATTAAGAGACCATCAGTGGTTATCATATTTAAGTTTTGAGATATCAAAGGAATGTCCCTCAAGGTACATTGCCACCTATTCTAAAATTTATTATGTGTTTGTGGTTTATGAGGGACAGTTACATCATATTAGGTATAATTATGACCTGATTAAATATATAATGAGTTTGCGATTGTATGTGGGATAGTTCTGTCATGTTAGATGTAATTATGACCTGGTTATTGTTTTCATTTGGAAATTATGCAGGTCATAAGGAGATAAGATTGTGTGTCAAGTTGACAAGGGGTGGACTTGTGGTAGCTATTCTTGGTTGATAACTTGACTACATCTGGAATTAGCAAAAAACCAAGAGGCTGGGCACAACCGTCAAGAGTTTTTTCTTATTAGATCATTTGAAGTGGGAAGACCCACTTCTAAACCAGATCTGTTGAGATGGGAAGACCCACCTTTAGTATGGGCCATACCGTCTGCTGGCAGCCTATGTAAGGACACGGAAGAAGGAAGCTTTGCTCTGTGCCTGCTAGCTCTCACTGGCAAGTCCATTCCTTCGCTGGCATCAGAGCCTACTTCTTCAGGATTCTGATGTATGCTGAAGACCAGCTGAGACCTCAGCCTCATGTTTTGAACAACTAGTCTTGAACACACAGCTGCAACCTGGGTTTTATACTGCATTACAGTCATATTCTGTGATTGCCCTAGCTTATTTTGCTCTTGAACCTGTGGAAGTAGTCCTCTGGGTGCCCGAGTCTTTTATTTCATTCATCCCGTAAAGCCAGCTCAGTGTCCCGATATGCATCACACCTGAGCCTTGAGGCCTTTGGGTGTTTTGTTTCCTTTGCAGTACAAAGGATTGAACCCAGGGCATCCTGTATGCTAGGCAGTCCCTCTACCTCTGAGCCACAGTCCAGGCTCTAGCTTGTGACCCTTAGTACCCCTTGAACTCTCTTTGAACAGATCGTTAAGGACCCTTCCGGTCACAGAAAATGTTCAGCCGGTCAGCGTTTTAAGGCTTATGAAATCTCTCAGGCAGCTGCCTTTATCTTCTGAGGTTGCACTGCTGATAGTGATGTGCTTATTTTCTGCCTTGATGGGCGAACAAGTGTCTGAATGTTCCACTGGCTGCAGCTTCTGAGCAGTCACATGGCTGACTTAATTAGGAGAGAAGAAAAGTACCATAATTCTGCCCTAATGCCCCAGTGGGAATCTGGGAGACCTTTTCTTATGCACATGCTCACCACCTCTGGAATAAAGTGGATGGCTAAGGACACTTGGGTAGGTCACAAGAGAGATTATTAGCCAGGGAAGACACATTTGAACTTGCTGAAAGGGCTGCCTTTGTGCCCGGGAAGGCGGGCCCCGGTGGGTCTTCTTTATCCGGCAGCCTTTCCTTTTTCAAGCTTGCAAAGTATGAATAGCTGTCTTTTACCCACTAATCCCCACAGGAATGTGGCTTCGGCTATGGAGAGGATGCACAGTGTGTGCCCTGCAGGCCGCACAGGTTCAAGGAGGACTGGGGCTTCCAGAAGTGCAAGCCGTGTGTGGACTGTGCGCTAGTGAATCGCTTTCAGAGGGCCAACTGCTCACACACCAGTGACGCCGTCTGTGGGGACTGCTTGCCCGGGTGAGTTGGGCCATTTCTTCTGTTGTTTAATTCGATGTGTCTCTGTTCCCTCCAAACTTGAAAGCACAGCGGTAAGAACTTGAGGATGTTTGGGCAACATTTGCAACTTCTGTCTCCTTCCTTCTACAGCCTCTGAGCTTGCTCTGTTCCGGGCACTTGTGACAAGACAGAGAGCAGTCACCCTTACAAAGGGATGTGCCCTGAAAACCTAGAGTCCCTACAAATGAGGGAACAGAGGGAGCAGACAAAGGGACTGACAGGCAGCTCACAAAAGAGGAGCCCTGTGAGCTGCAGCTATTCCCTCAGTCCCTGCAATAGGTCAGAGGAGAAAGTAGCAGAGATTCTTGACCATGTGGAGCTTGCCCTGTTTTTTTTTTTTTTTTTTTTTTTAAGGCTTCATCCAGGCCAGTAGAATCGTTCAACAGGTAGGAATGATTGCCACCAAGCCTGCTGACCTGTGTTCGAACCCTAGGACCCTCCCAGTGGAAGGCGAAAACTAACTGCCCACAAGCTGTCCTCTTGCATTCATACCATGCTGCACCCCCCCCCCAATAAATGTTTGAAAAATACCATCTCACAGTATTTTTAAAAAGAGACAGGGCTAAGGATGTAGCTCAGCGATAGTGTGCTTGCCTTGTGTGAGCAAAGCTCTAGGTTTGGTCCCTCACCTCCACCACCACCCCCCGACCCCAAACCCCACCTCTGCAGAGAGGCCCGGGGAGTCCCAAGAGGAGAAAAGAGTGGTGTAGGGTAAGAGTAGAAGAGACAGAAGGTGTGAATGGGGAGAACCTTCCATGGACTCACTGACATGTATCCTGGGAGGTCCACATGTGTCTAGGCAAGCACATCTGTTGTGGGACTTAACAACATTTCAACCTGTTCTGTAACTGTCTCTTCACTCTCTGGATGGTGTCTTTGAGGCCCAAAAGTGTTTTAGTTTTGAAGAGATGTGAGACATACCTATTTTTTTTTCATATGTGTGTTTGGTGTTAGACTGCCACTTTTGCAGCACCTTAGGTTCTGGGTCTCTGCAGAGAGAGCTGCCCCACTCACTGTGTTCTCATCAAGAATACATGAAGAATTCCTGCAACTCAATATTCAAAAAGACAGTTTGAAAGAAGAACAAAGGCTTTGAATAGATGCTCTCTAATAATACGAGCTAATGGCAAAGATGCAGTAAAGCTGCTTGCCTATCAGGAGCCGCAGACCCAAACCACATCCACTCACGCCCACTAGAGAAGCCAACCATAGATGAGAAGATGGGCAGTTACACATGTTTGTAGGCTGTGGGGAAATGGAAACCTTCCTATATGAATGGTGGGAATTGGGGGCCACATTAGGAAACGAGCTGACATTTCCTCAAGAAGTTAAATGCACAGATACCATAGGCTCAACAGCTCTATGCTTGAGCCTATAATCAAGAGATTTGGAAAGTGTTGTGCATACAAAAATCTGATACACCGATGTCTGTAGCAGCATTCTACAGAATAGCCAGGAATCTGGGACAACCCTGCTATGTATTGAGTTGGTCCCCTCCAGAATTCTGGTGTAAATGTGTATGACGGGTTAGCCTTAGACCTCAAAGCCGTAATTGGGTCCTGACAGCTTTTCTCTCCTGAATTGACTAAGGACACTGGCAAAGGGAATATGTCCCTTTCTTGCCCTTCTTGCCATAGAAGGACACAGTGTTTTCTTCCTTCAAGAAGGCTGCCTCTCGTGGCCTTTCTCTGCCACCTAGACCCTGGACATCTCACTTCCAGCCCCATGAGAAACAATTTGTTTTTTCTAAGTGACCTACAGCACTCCAGAAGGTGTTCTCTTACAGCGCTCCAGAAAGACTTCAGACAAACCCAAATATCCATCAACCAACGCGTGGATAAACACCATAGGGTAGATCTAAACAATGAACTATTACTCAGCCATAAGAAGGAAGGAAATGCTGATATCTGCTAACATTGGGGAACCCGGGAGATATTGTGTTCAATCAAAGAGAACTGTTATAAAAGGCTGCACATCTGGTGGTCACCTTAGTCACACGCCCAGAACAGCAAATCCACAGATATGGAAAACCAGCCCAGGCTGCCTGGACTGAGGGCTGGGGAGCACCGTGAAGGATGTAGGGTGATGGTAGTGGCTAGCAGGTTTGTTCTAGGGGTGACAAAGTGTTCTAACATCAGTTGTAGAGATAGTCACCCAACTCCATGACTAAAACACCACCACTGGCATGCAACCCTTTCAGTGGGTGACTTGTATGGTATGTGAATTATGTCTCAACAAACCTGTCATTTAAACATTGAACTAACAAAAAGTACCATAATTTCAAAACTCCAAGTAATGAGTATAGATAGCTATGGGGATTGTTCTTTTGCCTTGCTTTGAGACAGGATCTACACTATCTTGCAGTGTAGCTTGGGGTAACCTTGAACTCCCTATTCTCTTGCCTCTCCCTCCATACTAGATGACAGGCAGGCACACCATGCCCTGCTGTTAACAGAGTTTTAATTTTAATGTGCCTGGAACATCTGACATGCCTCTATAGCCCATGGTCTACAGTTCTGTGATAAAAGCATGTCTGTGTGTGTCTTGTCTCCTCATCTGGGAAATGGGGTAAACTGAGGCCCCAGGAATGCAAACCTAGGCTGGGCAACACTGGAGAGACTGGCAGGAAGGCAGGACCTGGGGACTTGGTTTTTCAAAACCATCTCCTGGGCTTTTACCAAAAACCCCACTGGGGTGTGCTGAGCACATGTGCATGTGTGTCGGGGCTCCTGGACATCCTACTACTTCTGTTCCTTGTGTGTAAACCCACCCATTGTCACTTGAGTCCAACCCCTTACTTCCCATAGTGTTAATTCATTGTTTAAGCAGATGCTTAGATACTGGAAAGTTATCGATGAATAGACGTTTGAATGATGTGCCACAGTTTATTTCTTTGATTCGTTTAAAATTACCTCCTTTCTAAGGCAGCATTCATGTACGAGCAGGTGATAATTCTACAGTATTTTAAAAGGTTAAAACTCCTATAGTTTGACTAGCTTTCTGTGGAGAAGGTAAATAGCTGAAACCTATTTTGCAGACAGGTAAATGAAGGCAAACGCAAACTATTTCTTGCGTCAAAGTCAGTGCTGTCAAGATCAGGCCAAGGTGGCCATTGTCACTTCTGATGCCACCCCTGCCTCCTCAGCCTCACTGCTTCAGTGAACACAGCTAGTGTGGCGAGACCACACCCACAGGAACCATCTGACCTCGTGTGTGTGTGTGTGTGTGTGTGTGTGTGTGTGTGTGTGTGTGTGTGTGTAGCTGGCTACAATGCCCACAAGCTAAGGGATAACAAAGACCCAGTGCCTTGGCTTCCAGATATGTTCATTGTCTTCCTGCCAGTAACTTACAAGCTGTCATCTGAGAATCTTGACATCCTCTAGTGTTGGAGAAACAAAAATGTAAAGCATAAAGTTCCTGGGGAGTGATGCCCAGTCCATTGTAAACACTGAACTAGACAGGATCGCCCATTAGGGACCTTGCAACCAGGAAGCCTTTGCATGGCTGTGTCCTACTTAGGTTGTTTGGTTTTTGTTTGTATGGTTTTTTTTTTTCTCAGTTTGACATAAGCTAGAGTGTTATCCCAGAAGAGGAGCCTTAGCTGAGAAGATGCCTCCATCAGATTGCCTGTAGGCAGGTCTGTGGGGCATTTTATTCGTTAATGATTGATATGGGAGCCCAGCCCACAGTGGGTGGTGCTACCCCAGGCAGATGGTTGGGGTGTATAAAAACCAAGCTATGCACATCACGAAAAGAAAACCAGTAAGCAGCACCCCTCCATGGCTTCTGTATCAGCTGCTGCCTCCAGGCTCCTGCCTTGGTTTCCCTTCGTGATAGACTGTAACTGTAAGCTGAAATAAATTCTTTTCTCCCCAAGAGGCTTTTGTTCGTGGTATTTATTACAGCAGTAGAAACAGACTAGAAGAGGCTATTTACATCAGAGTGACCGCAGGCCTCGCGTGGCCCATCCTTTCTCTTCTGTGGGGAACTAGAGCCCAGGGCTGAAAGCATACCCTGCCCTCTCTAGCTCTTCAGTGCTTCTGCTGGCCGTACCATTTAATGAGCACTTCCTACTAGCTAGACACTTTCTGTGGGTTGTACTGTCACCAAAACCATACTGCAAAGTCAGAAGGAGTGCTGTCCACTCCTTACAAAGACGGAAACTGGTCCTTAGAGCAATGATTGATGCCTGTAGTCACCCAGCTTCTAAGTAGAGGGGCAGGGATATTCCCCCAGTGCTGAGCCTCCTGCTTAGGTGGGTGCCCATTGAACCAGGAAGTCTCACAGAAAAGGGTTCAGTCATCTGTCCATTCTTTGTCCCATGCCCATTCTACCCTCAAACCACCCATTGGCCCCTAGCTCTTGAGAGCTGCCCCAACTGGCTTGCACATTTTCTGTCCTCTTCTCCTGTCACCCAGATCTTGTCCATAGGTGACTGTGACATTGTTGATGAGGTCTGGGCTGGATGGCTAATGCTTCATCCTGTCATTGGCGTTTGTACAGTTTCAAATATGGGGTCATGGCTGTGGACTGCTGAGCAAGACACACTATGGGCTGACCGGCCAGCCTGAGCCTGGAGTGCCAGCATGAACGAACAGCAACGCATCCTGCATCCATCGTCCATCCTGTGTGTGGCAGAGTTGAGCCTCGGCTTGCTGGTGGCTCACAGGCCTCAAGCTGTGGCACTGTAAAACCAGAGCCGGCTGGGCCATAGCTCTGCTGGGGGAAGAGCTCTCGCTGGTGGAAGTGTGAAGGTCCACCAAGGGGTTTCTTAGAATAGCATTTCCAAACAGTGCTCACCAGGCTGGCCAGTCCAGCTTGGACTGAGCTCAGTTAAAACCATCTCCTCACAACCGCTGTCAGTGAGTTTCGCATCTGTAAGATGTATTTACGTGCCACTTTTTATCACATGGCAAGTAAGCAAAGTCCAATATGGGTTTCTTTTGTCTTTTTATGTTGTCTGTCTGAAAGCCAGGAACAGATTTACCATTGAGCTTCAGAAGCCAGTTTAACCCGACATTTTATATAATGAATGTCTGTGTTCCCTTTCATTTTGTCCCATTTAAAAAATTTATTTCCTACCTCACTTGGACAGGAAATGCAGTTGCAGATGTTTCTATGTCCCAAACGGTGGTACAGACTAAAGGTAGAGCGGTGTGGCTCAGTGATGGAATGTGTACCTAATTAGCATGGGGTGATGGCCATGTAGACTCAAAGACCAGAGTTCTGTCCACAGAACCCACAGTCAAAAAGCCAACCCTGGCGTGTGCATGTAATCCTAGCTCAATGTAGCCTGTGTGATGAATTCCAGGCTAGTGAGAGAAACCGTCTCAAAAAACACAGAGTGGAAGGAACAACCCTGGAGGTTGACCTTTGACCTCAACAGGGTAATGGATAATGCAGTAGGAAGCTGTCCCACTTACAGTGGGACCAAATCTAAAACTGGGTAAATTAGATCAAATCCCAGCTGCATTCAGTGATTGGTCAAACTTCTACTTTGATTTGACTATGAAAATATACTGTTACATCTACACTGATATAGTGGTTTCCTACCAGATTTTAATAAAATCACTCTTAAGAGCACAGACAATGTAAACAGAGGAAGCTGAAGAACTCATACTCGCTCTTTTTGAAGCACATCACAAAGCTACAGTAATCAAATGTGTGTATGGGCACGAAGACAGACAAACAAGCCAGAGGAATACGAAGGGGAGCCTAGAAGTCAGCCCCTGTGGATACGGATCTTGACACTGGTGTCAGGAGCAGAGAGTGAGAAGAGAACAGCTCTCCTGGAGACAGTCGAGAAGATGAGGTATCTACAAGGGAGCAGTGAATCTGGACTCTACCTTACTCCCTGCACAAAAATCAACCTCAAATGCCTTAAAGATCTGAGAATAAGCCGGGCGGCGGTGGCGCACGCCTTTAATCCCAGCACTTGGGAAGCCGAGCCAGGTGGATCTCTGTGAGTTCGAGGCCAGCCTGGTCTACAGAGCAAGATCCAGGACAGACACCAAAACTACACAGAGAAACCATCTCAAAAAAAAAAAAATAAATAAAAAAAAATAAAAATAAAAATAAAAGGTCTGAGAATAAGACCTAATGTTACAGAAATACAAGAAAAAAACAAAACAAAACAACAACAACAACAAAAAACCCGCAAGAAAATCCTCATGACACTGGATTTGGAAAAAGTTTCTGGATGTGACACCAAGGCACATGCACCAAAAGTGAAGGTGACAGGTCACCCTCAAGACCTCCTGTGCAGCAAATAGAGCCACCATATGACCCACACGTCAACAGTTGACAGACGGCCTGTGAACCTGTGGAATGGAAGAGAACAGCTCTGCCGTGTGCTGGGGAGGTAGGGTGCCTCAGGTGGTAAAGTCCTGTAAGTACAAGGCCCTGAGTTTGAGCCCCAGATCCTGTGTAAACAAGCCAGGAGGAGTGGTGCATGCTGCAATCCCAGTGTTGGGGGGTGGATCCTGGGGCTCACTGGTTAGTCAGCCCGGCCTAATTGGCTAGCTCCAGGCCAGTGAGAGACCCTTCTCAAAGAAAAAAAAATGGAAGACAGCTGAAGAATGGCACTCAAGGTTCACCTCTGGCCTTACACACACACACACACACACACACACACACACACACACACACACACACACA
>CABHPR010142839.1:8074-18143 GCA_902168415.1 Peromyscus melanophrys
ACACACACACACACACACACACACACACACACACACACACACACACACACACACACACACGTAACCTCTCCTTAAATCCTTTCTCCAGATCACAGGTTCAAGGCCAGACAGAACTAAATCATAAGATCCTACCTTCCAAAGCAAGAACAGCAAACCAGAAACAAAAAATCCAAACTTCCTCAGACAGTCAGTCGTAGTACCCTAGATGCTATTTTTTGTTTGTTTGTTTGCTTTTTGAGACCTAGTCTCACAATTTTGTCTGAGTCTGCCTAAAACTCATCATGTAGATCAGGGTGGCTTTGAACTTGTGGGGAATCCTCCTGCTTTTGTTAAATGCTGGGATTGCAGATATGTTAACACCATACCTGGTTCTCTAGACCCAATTCTCCAGTTTTCTTCCTGAAACTTTTTGGGGTTCACTTCCTCTTCTCTCCTTTTATTAAAATTTCCTCATGTGTTTTCATTGGTACTTACAGTACTTCAATCACTTCATATCCTTGACTCCCAGATTTGGCTCAATTCTCTTTTTTGAGCCCCAACAATTCATTGCTGCGTGCTCATGTCTACTGAGAGAATCTAGAGTGGCGGAAGTTCATCTTTTAGTATCACCCACATTCTGTTCCTGTTGTAGAATATTATTTTAAGATGTGTTACAATTGTTTATGCTGTGGAACATTTGTTGAATGATGCAAAGATGTGTTGAAGTTGTTTATTCTGCATTTGTTTAACTCTGTGAAGCTGTTTCTGTGCCTGTCTAAAACACCTGATGGTTTAATAAAGAACTGAACAGCCAATAGAGAGGCAAGAGAAAGTATAGGTGGGGCTGGCAGGCAGAGATAATAAATAGAAGGAGAATTATGGGGAGAAAAGATGGAGCAAGAGAACAAGGAGAGGAGGATGCTAGGGCCGAGGCACCCAGCCACACAGCCAGCCACAGAGTAGGAGTGAAAGTAAGACAGACAGAAGCAAGAGAAAGGTAAAAGGCCAGAGGCAAAAGGTAGATGGGATAATTTGTTAAGAAAAGCTGGCTAGCTACAAGCCAAGCTAAGATTGGGCATTCATAAGAAAGAATAAACCTCCATCTATGATTTATTTGAGAGCTGAGTGGTAGGCCCCCAAAAGACCAAAGACCAAAGAGCAAAAGAGCAAAAACAACCAACTACATGTGCTCATGGATCTTTTCTTCAATTGCTCATCTTGTGAGTTTTCTTTCCTTACTTTTCATTTATTTTTAATTGGGTACAATCTCATGTGTCCCAGACTTAGTATGTGGCTAAGAAAGAATGACCTTGAATTTCTAATCCTCCAGCCTTCATCTCTTATGTGATAGAACTATAGGCATGGCTACCACATCCTGTTTGTGTGGTACTGGGGACCAAACACAGGGCTTTTTGCATGTTAGGTAAGCTACTGAGCTATACCTCCAGTCCATACGCTCTTAACTGCCTCAACCTGAGACTTATTCCTCCTTTAAAGCCACATATTGTCATTCCCTGTGCTCCATTTTCCTGACTCCTATGTCATTTTTTCCTGCTTCCCATCCCACCCCCATGTCTAGCTCTGCACACACTCATGCAGCTCATGCCCAAGGGAAGAGTTCCTTTGTCTACAATCACAGTTGACACCTTCTTGAGGCTGATTTTGGCCTCCTTTATTGCCCTGAGAGCTACTGGAGTGACATTTCTAGTATATGTCTGGCCATTCCCCCTTAAATTCCAGGTTCTGCAGGCATTTGTGTCTGTCCTCAGGCAAAACCCTGAGCTTTACTTGACCACCTCTTTCATGACCGACCCCTGCCCAGCCTCTGGTTTTCACATGTGCTTGCACCCCTGGTTTGTCTCCAGGAATAGAGAACAACTTCTCCCCCAAACCATTTCATGATTTGCCCTGAGCTATATCTGGTGCACGCCACCCTTGGCTTTGCGTGCTTTCCACCCTTTCAAGGCTCAGTGAAGCATTCTCATCGTGGACAGCTCAGCTTGTCTCTCCCTGGTGGACCAAGTTCCGGTGTACCTCGACCTTGTACGCATTAGAGTAGGGAGAACCCTTCTGTTGGCCTCTATTCCTCCTCTCTGAGAGGCTCTACTTCTCAGAAGTGAAGTCATGTTTTTGCATCTATGTATCTGCATTGCTCATGGCATAGAACATATAGAAAGGACTAACATAACCATTTGTTAAGTCAACAAAGAACTAAATGAAGAAGTGAGTGAAAAAACAAATAACCAAGAGTTTTAGCACCATGTGATTCCTGAAACAAACGCCCGTGTGACTTTTTTTTCTGCTTTAACTTATCTTCATTCTACACAGACACGTCAGTTATTAAATTCTGGGCATGTGACAAGCCTTATAGAAGATTGGTACATTTTGCCTAAATGAAGATAAAACATTTGCATGTAAACGAGACAATACCTGTTCTCAAAGAGGCACTAACCTCAATGCTCCAAATAAGCTCTATTACCTGTAGGGAGATAAATGACAGTGAGTTTACCTCAGTAATAGGTTTTCAGGATAATTTTCCAAGCAAGAGCTCATTTCTAGTTAAAAGGAAATATTCTTCCGGACTTCATGAAATCAGCTATTGCTTATGTATACACATTGTAGTGAGAATGAGTTCACATATCCACAAAGTTTGAAGTGAGCCCTGAGTGTGAATAAGACACCTACAATTCCACGAATTCCACTTGCTCAAATTAACAAGCAATGACTTGTGTTTCTAGAGAGTTTGACTTAAAAAGGCCCCCATATTGAAGTTTTCCTCTTGTTTCTAGGTGGCAAAATCTTTCTTAACCTTAGCTAGCAATTGAAGTGTAAGTCAGCCAAGCAGAACAGCACCTTCTTTCTTTAGATGGCATTAATTCTGTCTTCCTCTTTAATTCTTAATTAATTGATTAAATTAATTCCTCTTCTTTGTTAATCCCATTTCTTTATTCATCCCCTTACAAGGTCTTTTAAATTCTCACCTAAAATGGGAGATGGCAGAATGTGAAGATTTGTGCTAGCCACAAGGCTACATACAGTCATTTTAAATGAATTCGAATCCGATCAGCTCGATGACCATATTATTATCATTTCCGGGTGACCGAGGAAGAAACTGCAGCAGGCACAGGTAAACCACACACCTAGCTAATAATTGCTAAAGCCAGGGCCTAAACTGAGGTCAGATTCCACAACTTTGCCTATCACTCTGAGTGTGCCAACACATCCAGAATGTGATTAAGAATGTGAGAAAGAAAATTAATCTGGCTCCTTTTGAATCACCTCACATTCTGTGTATTAAGAATTCTATGCAGCTCATTATTATTGTGTGTGTGCTTTGGTAGGTAGACAGACTTCTAGCAAGTGGGAGCGATTATAACTTGTGAGTTTTAACAAGTCATTTGAAAAGGTTGAATGCTCCAAAGGGAATGAAGGAGTAGGGATAACTCTTCTACTTCCCAAACATGTTATCGGGAAACAAAATAAAACCAAAGAAAATGAAGAAATTTCACAAAATCTGTCTTGGTAAACTTTTTCTTTCTTTCTTTCTTCCTTTTACATTGAAAATAGATTTTTTTTGGATACAATGTATTCTGAACACAGTTTCCCCTTCCTCATCTTCTAGATCCTCCCCACCTCTCCACCCATCCAAGTCTACATATCTTCTTTCTTTCTCTCTTTAGAAAAGAATCAGGCAAATAAACAAACAGAGGGAAAAAAACAAAGAAAGAGCAAGAGAAGCATATATGCATGCATGCATGCAGACAGACACACACACACACACACACACACACACACCACAAAACTGGAAAAAATAATATATAAGCAAATGACCAGTAAGAAAAAAAAATAGCCCAGACAAAAAAACATCTCAAAAAACAGTACCGGTGAGTCCTGTTTTGTGTTGCCTATCTACTGCTGGGCGTGGGCCTGCACTTAAGTGTGGGTTGTATAACCAGTGAGCCTCTGTTGGAGAAAACTAACTTCACCTTTGTGAGCTGTTGCCAATTGGAGATAGACACCCAGATTAGAATGGGAACGCGTGTCCACTCCCCCTTCTCAGTGCTGGGACCTCATCTGGCTTAGATCTGTGCAGCTCCTGTGCATGCAGTGTGCAGTCTGTGAGTTCAAAGGCTGTCAGTCCTGTTGTGTCCGGAAGGCAATCCTTTTGGTTCCTTCCACTGCACTGGCTGTTACCATCTTTCTATCTCCTCTTCTGCAGAGGTTCCAGAGCCCTGAGGGGAAAGGGGCAAACCCTTTTTGGGGTGAGAATTTAAACTTTATTTTCAGACATTGCGGTTGTGTTATAGTCTCTCTTGCAGTTATTCAGTCGCACTATTGTGACATGGGAGCAGCCGTAGACAATCTGCAGAACAAATGTGCATAGCTGTGTTCCAATTTGGCTCGGGAGCCATCGCGTTTAGTTCTCTGCTTCAAAGCATCTCGATATATATATTTTGCATTTTGTGATTCATATAAATATTTGGAATTGTTTAAGCCATTAGTACAGCATGAAGATAAACTGCAGCAGACCAAGGACGTTTTAGAGGTATCACGATTGCTTTTGTACTTTATAGCTAAGCCCCACTGCAAGGGTTAAGTTAAAAGTGAGGTGATCTATCTAAATGCTAATTCAACTCTGGAAGCAAGTTGTCTGGTAATTTGTCGCACTAAACGAGGAGGAAGGTTCAGAAAGGGTTTTGACAGCTTTGGCATTGTCCTCACGCAATTTAGAATTTAGCCTTGGTCTGGAGAGTTTCAGTTTAGGCTCAAATACAGGTAATGCAAACAGTGAGAAGCAACAAGCAAAGCTAAACGTAGCAGGTTCACTGTCAAAACTGAATAATAGCATTTTTCTCTTCCAAAAATATCACAAAGGAGGAAAACTTCAGACCTGTGCATATTTTAGTTTCATGGGTCTTCAAAAAGTTCTGCTTGATTTTAAAAATGGCAAGCTCAGTTGAAGATGTTATTGTTATTTTTTAGATGAATGTAGAATGACCGAGAAGTGCCTGGAGATGGAGTTTGACCAGCTGTGGACTCTGCCACTACCCATATGTGCTCTCAAACCTCTCCATGCTTCCACAGAAAGTTCATGGTACAGGCCTGGCAACTTCCCAATAAATGCTTATAAAAATGATGACATGTCTCCTTTGACTTCCTCTGCCTTTGGTATGAGTCTCTGTTCAAAAAGAAAAAGGAAAGTCAAATCTGAATATTTAGTTCCAACACTGACTCAAAAACAAAGCTGAAAGACTTTTTAGCTATTTTGGATAAATAATCCATCCTATAAACAGAATCCCATACTCATTTATTACTAGCTAATCTTTCCCCTTAGTCTGTAGTAATAGAAAAGCAATGGAAATCTTTCCCTCCATTAAAAATAAATAAAAAATAAAATAAAGTTAATGCATACATTCAGCACTAAAGGAAACATATTATCTCTGTGTTTGTGTGTTTGTGTGTGTGTGTGTGTGTGTGTGTGTGTGTGTGTGTGTGTGTGTGTGTGTGTGTGTGTATGTATGTATGTTTGAAAGGGAGGTATAGGGAGGGGAGAAGGGAGGGAGGAAGAGAACACACAGATACCAGTGTTTAACTGGATTTCCATAATAAAATAGGTATATTTTTATATACTATGCACAAATAGTATACAAGTATCTCACACAAAGAAATATCTGGTAGTCGTATTCTTTTCTGATCAGAGATGCTTCGCAATGAAACGTGCGTACATTTTCGCTCATTTCCAATTGGTTGCTTGCCGTTTACTTATTGTGCTAAAAAGCATATGTTCTCTGGATCATAATCATTTTCAGACTGTAGGTCCTGGAAATATCTTTCACAGTTTGTGCTTGGCATTTTCACAACTCCGTTGGTGTCCTTTGATAAATGAGATTGCTAGTTATAAGCAAGTCGGGTTTGTTAATCTTCTTAATTCTTATTTCTTAGTAATGATTTTTAATTTGGGGGCCTTATTTAAGAAAATTGACCCTTCCTAATGGTTGTTATTATTTTTAAATCAAACTCATTACATTAATTAGTTGATTAATTAATTAATTAATTAATTAATTAATCGTGTGTGTGTGTGTGTGTGTGTGTGTGTGTGTGTGTGTGTGTTCTAAACTTCTGTGTGGAATCAGGGGACAACTTGCATGAGTCAGTTTTCTATTTCTAATCTGTGGGTCCTGGGGATCAAATTCGATTTTATAGCTAGCGTCTTTCCTTGCCTTACTCTGTCTTTTGTCTGTGGTGACTGTTTATGGTCTAGCTCAGTCTTTATCTTCTGTACCTCTCACTCCCCTTTTGACTGTGGTGACTGTTTATGGTCCAGCTCAGTCTTTCTCTTCTGTACCTCTCACTCCCCTTTTGACTGTGGTGACTGTTTATGGGCCAGCTCAGTCTTTCTCTTGTGTACCTCTCACTCCCCTTTTGGCTGTGGTGACTGTTTATGGTCCAGCTCAGTCTTTCTCTTGTGCACTGGAAATCTCTGTTTCACACTCTATCCCTATAGCTCTGCTTTTCTCCCCGCACCCCACTTTGTTCCACACACCCCTCTCTTTCTTTCCAATAAGACATGCCCACATTCTTGTCACTTCTGACATGGTGTCTTTACACAGCTCAGTCTGTCCCCTATCTCTTATGTAATCCACACTGGTCTTCAACTTGTCATCCTCCTGTCTCAGCACCTGAATCACAGGATTATAGGTGGGTGCCATCCCACCCAGATCTGTTTTTAATAATTAATTTTGACTTAGTACAATGTGTTTGTGGTTCATCACATTCTTGCATGTACTAAGAATTCATTTCCTTCTATTTCTAAGTCTGTTATATGAAATCAACACAACTTACGTGTCCATTGCCCAATGGCAGGATATCTAACGCTTTCCCTGGTTGTGATGATGATAAATGAAACTTCCATATACATGTGTAGAGGTTTTACACTGATGCCACTTCTTTTTTTCACTTGGGTAGAGACCCAGAGTAGCATCACAGGGTTGAACAGAAGGGGCCATGTTGCTGCCATTAAATGATCTGAGAAGCACTTCTCTTTCAACTTCTAGAAGAGACCATGTGGAATTGGCAATTTCTCTTTTTAAATGTTAGTGAACCCACTAACTGAGGGATTAAGACATGTGGCCTTGTTGGAGTAGATATGCCCTTGTTGGAGGAAGTGTGTCATTGGGCTTTGAGGTTTCAAATGCTCAAGCTGGACCCACCGTCTCTCTCTTCCTGCTGCCTGCTTATCCGGATGTAGAACTCTCAGCTACCAAGTCAGCCTGTGTGCTGCCATGCCATGTGGATAATGGACTAAACCACTGATACTGTAAGCCAGACACAATGAACTGTTTTCCTTTATAAGAGTTCCTGTGGTCATGGTGTCTCTTAGCAGCAATAGAACAGTGACTGAGACAACTATGCATCACAGTTATCTAAGAAACATAAGACTGCCCAGGCTAGTCCCTGCTAGGTAACCTCAGCTACCTTATGTCTCTCAAAAAAATGCTCTATGTCAACCAGGCATGGTGGCACATACCTTTAATTCCAGCCCTTCAGAGGCAGAGGCAGGTGAGTTTGAGTCCAGCCTGGTCTACATAGATTCAGGACAGCCAGGACTTTGTAGAAAGACTTTATCTTAAACAAAACCAACCAACCCACAACAGCAACAAAACAAAACAAAAAGTAAAATGATTCACTTCACCTAAGTTGAAAATACATAAGCATGGAGTCAGTCTTCTGTTAGTGTCTTTCACAGAGATGTCTTCTCACGTAAGAGACTGGATTTGCACGCCCTCTCTTCTTCTTGGCCAGACTTTCTAGATCTCAGCAGCTTTATCTAGTTAAACAGTCATTTTTGTTCCTACTGATTTACTCTATTGTTCTTCTTTAAAAGATTTTATTGGTTCTTAATTTTATCTTTATCATTGATTTTGTTCTATAAGCTTGTATTTAATTGGCTTTTATGAATTCCCTAAGATAAAAGCCTAGATTATTGGTTTGAGATTTTTTTTTCATTTTATAAAATAAACTTTTATTGCCCTAAAATTTCCTTTGAGGAAAACCTTACTTATAAGTCATCAGTTTTGAAGCATAATATTTTTTAAAAATTCAGTTCAAATAGTTTAAAATTTATCTTATTTTGCAACAGGTTTATTTAGAAATATGTTAATTTTTTTTAATATTTTGAGATTTCAAAAATATATTTGCAGTAATGAATCTTTATTCTAGTTTCATGTTTTGCATGACTTCATTTACTTTAAATCTGTTAAGGTTTGTATTATGTATTATGGATGTGTTCTTTTGAATATTTCATGTGCACTTTAAAGATAATGCATATTCTGCTGTTTTTGGCTGAAGCAACCTTTAAATGTCAATTAAGTCAGGTTGGCTGATAGTGTTCATGTCTCCCATATGCTTTGCAATTTTGCATCTACTTGTTTTAGCAAATACTGAGAGCGAGTGCTGACGTTTTGAAGAAGAATTTTGGAATGATCTGTTTTTCCTGCCAGCTCCATCGGTATTTGCTTTATATACTTTGTAACTATTTTTAAGTATAGGCTTGTGAGATGGTTATGACTGTTGATAAGTTAAGTCTTCTGTTATTAGGATGTACTATATTTGTATTTGTTATTGTCTTATTCTGAAATCTGCATTCTAATATTAACAAAATACTGAACCTTTCTTTCTCTTGATTAGTTTTTACATAGATTAAGTTTCATATATATCATCTTTCCATCATTTTGTCATTAAACTATACATATAATTATATTTAAAGCAAATTTTCCATAGATAGCATATACTGAGTCTTTTTAAAAACATACTCAACACAACAGTCTCTGCCTCTTATTTAGTGTCTGCATGTCACTTATACTTAATATAATCATTATTATGGATGAATTTAGATCAAACACCAACTTAAAAGTAAATTTTCATTTCTGTGTACTTTTTTTTTTACTTTTCATGTCCTGCATTCTTTTGAATTATGGTAAATTTTATTTATTCACTTATTTTGAACATTCCAGCACAATGTAATTATTGCTTTGGGACTACTTTTCTTTGCATTGATTACAAGGTGCTGTAGAAATTTTAATACACAGTTTGCCTTTCTTTACAAAGAGCTAATATTTTGTCATTTTAGTAAAAGACAGAAGACTTACCATAATGCATATATTAAACCACTGTAAAGTATAATTGTAGCATATACTACATGTCCATATACTGATGATACTCCAGATAATGAGTTTTTTTGCTCTAAGATATCTTTATTATTTTAAGAAACACAATCTATTATTAATTATTGCACTCACACTATTTCTGATACTTTGGCCTCATTCCTGAAGGAACAAATTTCTTTCTTTTTATGTTAGGCTTAATAACTTTAGTATTTTTTTCAGAACAGGTACACGCAATGGATCCTCTTAGTTCTTCTATGAATGAGAACAAGCTTATTTAACCTTTTCTTGTAAAGGGTATTTTTCATTGGCTATCAAATTCTTGGTTGACTTGTCCTTTTGTTTTTCATTTTTAAGATGTTTCACTGTCTTCTAGCTTCATTCTAGTGATAAATATGTGATTGTTTGCATTGTATATGTATTTCCCATGGTAACCTTAAGAATTAGTTTTCCTTTTTTTTTGGATTTCAGTTTGCTTTGTTTAGGTTTGTCTTTATTTGAGTTTATCTTATAATCTGAGTTTGGATGGGATGATTTGAGTGTATTGTTCCACGTTCATGCATAGAAAACTTGATTCTCAGTGTAGTGATACTGAAGTGGTACCTTAAGAGCCAAGGCCAAGTGGAAGGTGATAACATCAGTATATGTATGGTCCTTAAAAGGGATAAATAGAGTTCTGAGATGGTTGGGTCATACACTAAAGGGAATTTCAGCATGCATGAGATCAAGACATAATGTCTGCTTGTAAGTTTGAGGCTGACATGACCCAATAGTGCGTTCCAGACTAACTAGCACTGTAAATATGATCTTATCTCAAAAAACAAGAAAGAGCAGAATAGAATAGAGGTGAGCAGACTCTACTTGACTAGAATAGAACAGAAGAAAGTATGACACACGGCTAATAAAAGGACCGAGCCAATGCAGTG
>CABHPR010142839.1:18153-41152 GCA_902168415.1 Peromyscus melanophrys
TAATAAAAGGACCGAGCCAATGCAGTGTAATTTTGACATGTGATCTACAATTTCCATCTCTCCACAATCATAATTCTGTAGTCAGCCATGATCAAAAAGTAATGCAGAGTAATTTTTGGTTTTGTTTTGAGACAGTTTTATCATATAGGCCAGAATGGCCTCTAACTTGAGATCCATCTATGTCATCTTTCCAAGTATTTGGAGTATATTTATACATCAACATGCCTGGCTCTACAGATCCTTAATATAAATGTAATTCCTTCAATGAACTTGAGTTCCTAAGTCTGACTTTAAATGCCTAAGAACAAGACCAGGGGAACCATCAGTGTTTGAAGGTTCATGAACCAGAAACTCTGATACTCAAGGTCAGAAAATGATGGATATCTCATCTCAAGAAGAGCGGGAAAAGTATTCCCCTCCCTTTACTTTTTTTCCCCCTATATAAGACCAGGGGAACCATCAGTGTTTCAAAGTTCATGAACCAGAAACTCTGATATTCAAGGTCAGAAAATGATTGCTATCTCATCTCAAGAAGAGCGGGAAAACTATTCCCCTCCATTTACTTTTTTTTTTTTTTCCTATATGGGCCCTCAAGGATTTGAATGTGTCCACGGGTAAGGACATACATTTCTTACTCAATCTACTGTTAAAGTTCTAAAATCTTCCAGAAATTATAGATATACCTAGAAATCAAGTTTTTAACAGATACCTGCATTGTTTAATGAAAACTTCCCATTTTAAAAAGATTATTACATAGGGGAGGAAGGAGAGCAGGGAAGCAACAAAAAGACACTATCCCGTCTTGCTAGATAAGGAGGCATGTTACTACTGTGCACATTTCCCTGTGGATGATCATTAGATTCAGTTAGGTCCACCGGATTGGCATCTTCCGATTTCCTTTGTCCTATGTCCTTTTGATCCTCAGGGACTTTTGAGAGGATCTGTCTAACAAGCTATGTCAGTTAGGCAGAGTTAGCAATTAGAACCAAGTATACAAAGGCTCAACAAGGTAGAAATTCATTTATCCATCACAGCTTAAGAAGACTGTCCTCAACACCAAGTGACCAATGTTGTCCTTATAGCTTCTGCAGCCTTGTCAGCTGGGAGAAAGAACATATAGAGTTTCAGAGACATACCTTCCTCTCACACGCCAGCTCATATTGGAGATAACTTGTTAAAAAAAACTCACTCTAAGGGAGTCTAGCTGTGTGCCTTTGGCATTGATGTCTGTCCCTACATAGCCGGTAATGATGATAAGGATTGAGCTTTAGTTCTGCTCTAGATACTCACAGCTTGCTTGTGTCCTTTGTCAACAGAAGTCCCTTGGGGACAATGAGAGGATGTGACTTCTCCATTCTGGCTACAATTAACTGGATTTTGGAGCAATGAGTTGTCCTATGAAATACAAAGCATGGGCAGTGATAGAATATAGTCAGAACTGAAAACACATACATGCCACTGGGATTGTATGGACTGAACAGGTATTATTTTAATAAGGAAAAATAGGCCATGAATTTGAAAGAGAACAAGGTTATGTGTGTGGAACAGTATAGAGAGTTAATAGGGAAGGGGAAAATAATGTAATTATATTATAATTTGAAATATTTTTAAAAATTTAATAAGGGAAATAGATAAAATTAACTTAATATGCTTATTATTTAGATGAGCATTCAAGATATGGAATATATTAATTATGAAAATCATTACTGACTTAATTTCATTTTTGTTTTCATACTCCCTTTGAACTCTTACATTACTTTATATCTACAGAGCAATTTAATATGGACTAGTCACATTTCAAGTGCTTAATGCTTCATGTTGGGTGCCAATTGTAAGGTGAATCTTAAAAGGTCTTATTAAATAAAAAACATGAAGCCAGGTATCGGGGTGAATGCTGAAAGATTAGAGAAGCAGAACAAGCCACAGCTAACCTCACCTCACCAACTTCTCAGCCAATCCTGTTTCCTCAAACTGGAAGCCTCTGAGTCCTCACCCGAATGGATCTCAGCTGAACTGCTGCTAAAATCCTAAAAGCTTAAAAAGCCTCTAGTTCCTGTCCTCATGCCTTATATACCTTTCTGCTTCCTGCCATTACTTCCTGGGATTAAAGGCATGTGTCATCATTCCTGGCTGTTTCCAGTGTGGCCTTGAACTCACAGAGATCCACCTGGATCTCTGCCTCTGGAATTCTAGGATTAAAGGTGTGTGCTACCACTGCCTAACCTCTATTTTAATATAGTGGCTGTTTTGTTCTCTGACCCCCAGATAAGTTTATTGGGGTGCACAATATTTCAACCACAGTCAGTGGTTTCATTAGGGTGGCTCTTAGAACCGAAGCTTCTGAAATACCCCCTCTTCTGTATTTTCTGTGTGTCTGGTTGGCTGCCAGCCTTTCTGGAACCCCATTCTTTGCTTCATCGTCAGAGAGGAGAGGCCTCCTCTGCATGTTCCCTTCAAGGCTCACCTAAGTCATTCAGCTCCAGTTCAAAATAGCTTTAGGAAGAAGTTCTGACTGTGCCTTTTCCAGGTCAGCAGTTGGTCTGTTGATGAGGCAAAACAATGTGGTGGACAACTTTGGGAAGAAGGGAGAAGTTCCTCATGGACAAGTTCTACTCAAACCCATAGTTAGAGTGGAGAAGGAGGAGCTCTCTGAAAGAAGAGAGTGCAGAAACAAGATGGAGGAAACAGAGAACTTGGAGAATCCCAAACCGTAAATGTACACTGCCAAGTCTAAGGAAAAATAGCTATTTATGCAGGTGCTGTGGATGCTTACTTGGGGATAAATGCTAGCACATAGCTAGTACATGAGATTTGTGTAACTATTCAGTGGATAGGTTCAAAATTTCAGGAAAATCAAAATGATAGCTTTGTCTAAGAACATTTGTTAATCTGCATGCCATCCTCCTTGTTAAACAATAATCAGGAAGCATAATTGATTTGGCAGTTTAATATTAGATTATGAAAGATTATTTTCCTAACTAGGAATGAATGTGTGGTATGTCTGAAGAAGAAAACCGGATTGTCAGAAATCAATCGCATTTTTTAGAACACAGTCATGGCAGCTGTTTTACCAAACAAAAAGATGACAGACCCTCATAAGCTCTGACAGGCAGCAGACCCTGCCAATCCCAGAGCCGTGCCAATTACTGTCATCTCACAAAGTCCTTCCTGGAAAGACTGACTGATATGTAAGGAAAACCCTGGACCATTTTCAGACAGACACAGAACAGACGCTGCTCTGGCTGCTGTGGCAGATGCTTGCTTTAAGGTTAGAGACGACGACTGTTTATCCTACCCCGTGGGGACCCATCAGGAGCTTTTGGCACCATGACTCTATGTCACCAGTGTCCCTCTTAAATGCTCTGGCTAATGTAAAAAAGACATCTTTCTCCAGGGTAAGTGGAGTCCTGACAAACTGCTGCTGAGGGCATTCCTGAACTTGATGTAAACTGGTGACTGGTACAGACTGCAGGGAATGACCTGAGAATTGGAGAACTGGTCAAGTTTTGAAGTTTTAAGAAGACGTTTTCGTGTGTGTGTGCGTGTGTGTCTGTCTGTCTGTCTGTCTGTCTGTCTGTACGTGTGTAGACATAACTGCTTCAGTTCTGTCTGTTTCACATGGTGATGGAAAGTCAAAAGCAAAATTCACTGTAATCACTAGATCAGCAGTTCTCTGAGTTGAGTCTGTCACAGCCAGCTGGGCACCTGTTCGAGCCTTACCCAGAGAAGAGCTCACCCACTGCTTGTCCAGTGCCAAATTGTCAGCTCAGGGAAAATACATACAAATAACATTATACAGACTGAGCAGTCTATATTTAGGAATGTGTATGTATATACATGTGATAATTTAAAAAGCCATCAGTTTGAAAGAGAGCAAGAAGACATATATGGCAGGGCTTGGAGGGAGGAAGGGGAAGGGAAAAATGACATGACTATATTGTAATCTCAAAAATAAAAGGAATAATAAACAATGCATCTCACTTGATCCCAATACTAGAGACTTTGAATGTATCTTAGAAATATGGATACTTTCTAAGTTATACTCGTGATCCTTTTATGGATCATTTTTCCAAATAACCTACAAGAGGCCAAAAGATTCATCACTCTAATTCATTCTTCTGATCATAGATGGAGAAATAAAATAAAATAAAACAAAACATCAGTTTCCTTTACCTCTCAAAACTTTTCAAGTGCACGGGACTTCCAGGGAAGCTTTGGTGGTGCTCCAGGTGTGACCCTCCTCAGATGACCTTCAATGTTTTCTACACGGGTGCCCCTTTCTAGAGCAATGAATCCAGAGCTCACACTCATTAATACCTCTCCACTCACCACTCCCTTAAGTGTGACTCTGCCAACGTGGTATCTGTGACATATAGAAAACTATAATTTCCAGTTTTATCCCATTCTTTTATATAGAGTCCAATATTCTGGTCAAAGGTCATTACTTTTCCATGAGTATGTTCCTATTTCTGCTCCTTTGTCCAGGCAGCTCCTCCCACCTGGGATGGTCCCTTTTATTGAAGTACACAGTTGTCCATTGGCCACTTAGATTCTATCTCAGCATTAAAAAAAAAAATCCACTTTGTCTATGCCTGCTTTTTCTATGAAGACTCCCAAGAATTTTAAGATTATTCATATTGTTTTTAGAATTTCACACAAGTACAATGTATTTCATCATATCCACTCCTCCTCCATCTCCAGCAGCCCTGTGTCCACATCCTCTTCTCAAATCTATGCCTTCTTGCTCTATTATTGTTGTTGTTATGTTTATATATACTTCATGTAATATATTTTGTTCTCAAGTTATGTGCTTCTTATTTTGTACTTATATAGTCTTCATTTTCTTGTAACCACTCCTACTTATGGCCCTGTATAGTTCCTCCCACAGAAAATGCTAAATAAGTATTTGTTAAGTTAAACTAAAAGTAGTCATCTTTGGATATTATATGTATTTTTTCAATACCAAAACAGCTTTGTCAAACCTTGTTTTGGAACAAAGAGAAGAATCTCTCTCCCTCTCCCCTATTTATCAAACTATCATCTGTCTGTCTGTCTATCTATCTATCTATCTATCTATCTATCTATCTATCTATCATCTCCCTCTCCCTCTCTCAATATTTTGTATATTCTCCATGTGTATGTGGGGAATCATTGTCCTTTGAAAACCAATTAATACTAGAATTGGATAAAAAGTATGTTCGAGAATATTGTAGTAAACTTATTTAAAGGGGAATTTCTCTTCTGTGTAGGGCCCGGCACATTCTGGTTGTTGTAAAACTGCACCAAGGAGCCCATACCTATTTTTTTCAGCGTCACTACTGTGTTAGTTTTCTAGGGTCGCTATAACAAATTGCCACAGGCGTGGTGGCTTTCAGGACAACAGAAATTCACACGCACAGTTCTGATATCAAGAAGTCTGAGATGTGTCAGCAAGACTACGCTAGAGAGCACATTCCCTTCTCTTCCTCAAACTTCAAGTGGTTGTTGCATTCTGGCAGTATCATCCACTAGGTCTCCATCTTCATATCACCTCCTATTTTTATGTGATTCTCTTCCATCTATTTCTTATAAGGGTCAGGATACATGCCGGTGAATTTAGGACCCACTTGGATAATACAGAGGACCTTATTTCAAAATCGTTAATCAAATATGCAAAGGATCTTTTTCAAATTAGGTTACATTGAAAGGCTCCAGGCATCAAAATATGAACATATTGCTTTTGGAGTCCACTATTCAATCCACCGTAGCACATTGTTTGTTCTGTTTAAAGTACATCCGTGCCATGTGCAAAGCACATCTCCCCTCTCTTCAGTCTCTTAGCCCATTAATTATCATCAATTCAAGGAATTCTAAATCTTACAATGTAAAATAATTCTCTCCATGTATATGTAAGATTCTAGCTTCTGAAGACAAATTGCTAGGTATCAGTGGACCTGTGAAGCAGAGCACAATTTACATGCTTTGAAGATGCATGGATGGAGCAGGCACAGAAGGCATTTGCATCCCCAAAGGAAGAGAATGAAGGAATATGGTCATAACCAGCTCGGGCAAGTTTAAAATCCAGGCGAGAGAGTTCTTCTCAGTGTTTGTGATTTAGGAATCTGTCCTCCATCTCTACAGCAACTCTGTAAGCCACTAAACTAAAGTTCTAGTCTCTGAACATCAAACTTTAGCCTTTGTTTTCCATGACATTTGACATTTGCTATTGTGGCAGAGGCATTCCATTTGTCCATATATTACATGTTTGAAGTTTGGAAGGTCTAATTCCCTTTTCATCTGCCCCCTTTATATCAAGCTGACAGTGTTTTTGTTTGGGCAACAATTTCTAAAATATTGTGAGCTCCTTGTACATATCATGAGGGATCTGGACCATTAGACAAGAGAATTCTTCATGACCTTTCTTGTTTTTTTTCCTCTGCATTTGCTGAGATGGTTAAGTAGAGCCATGATTCAGACACATTCAGCAAAAGAATGTGTGGTGAAATTTTGCTGTACTCTAATAAAATTTGCCTGAAGATCAGAGGACAGAGCCAGCCACTAAATTAAACACAGAGGTCAGGCAGTGGTAGCACACACCTTTAATCTTAGCACTTTAGGCAGAGATCCATCTGGATCTCTGTGAGCTCAAGGTCAAACTGAGCTACATGAGATTGATCCAGTCTAGGAGAGAAACAGAGCCAGGCAGTGGTGGCACACACCTTTAACCCCAGTATTTGGGAAGCACACACTCCATTAATTCCAGCACTAGGAAGGTTGAGATAGGAAGTGAAATAGATGGGCAGAGAAAGGCATACAAGGCATGAGGAGACAGAAACTAGAGGCCCTTTCGGCTGAGGACTCAGAGGCATTCAATTGGAGGATTCATGGAGCTGGCGAGGTGAGAAGTGGCTATGGCTTGTTCCTTTGTCTCTCTGATCTTTCAGCATTTACCCCAATGTCTGGCTCCGCGTTTTTATTAAAAGACCATTTAGGATTCGTGCAACAAGAATGTCTAGCTAAACTTGGGCTTTTCTTTAGAGCCTGAATTTCCAATAGTAAATTTTTTAGTTGTAGGATTGTTTGATAGCAGGATAGGCTCAGTATCACCAAATGCTGGCTTCTGTTTGCTTGTTAGTTATTGTCTGAAATTATCTTTTCATCTCACATTTTTACTATAAGTAGCAAAAAGAGAAAGCCAAGCTACACCACTAACACTTTTCTTGGAATTCTCCTCCACTAAGCATCAACCTCACTACTTTTGGTTCTGCCTTTCACACAAGTATATATAGTTTTTGATATTATGTAACTTTTTTTTCTCCAGTTTCCAGTGATATAGTCCTCAAAGATAACAAAGTCTTTCTCTATTATGTTTATTTTTTTGCTTCCTGCAGAGAAACCATCATCTTTCCCCACACCCATGATTTTATTACTTTGGTAAACAAAAGGTGAACTTCATAGTCACGTGCACAAACATGGAGGACAGACACACACCAGCAGAGCAGGCATTTCTCTAGATTTTATAATTTCTATAGAAAACAAAGTCCACCTTTTCCAGCTTAGAATGTCTGAGCTGGAAATAGCCACACAGCTTAAAATCACCCTGTGAATGTCAGTAGCATTTGGAAAGCTCTAGGTCCAACTCAAGGCCAGTCTTGTGCCATCTACTAGAAAATAAGTTAGCAGCAAAGCGAAGGATGCTAAGCTCTGGAAATTAGTGGGTACTTCTCATGTGGACCAAAGTGTGAAGCAGCACTTCGCCCCAGACATCAGAGAGTCTGGAATTGCAGATCATGTGCTCATTTCTCCACATCCTGAGGGAGCCTCTGCTGGAGAACTCAGTCTCATGCGTTGGTCACCTTGGTTATTCTATGGTGTCTGGATGAATCCTGCTGGCTGGCTGAAGTCCTCTTCTTCGAGATGGCATAACAAAGGCCATTCTAACTCTGCCCAGGGTTCAGATGCAAATGTCTCCCCAACACCAGGAAAGGGGATTCAATAAAGATAGGAGTCAGGGTTTATCTAAGGAGGCTAATCTCTCACTGACCTAAGAGCCAGACACACATCTAGAAGCCTTCATGAGAGGCAGATTAAAAGTGTCAAAGGGCTGGGCAGTGGTGGTACATGACTTTGATCCCAGCACTTGGGAGGCAGAGTCAGGCAGATCTCTGAGTTCAAGGCCAGCCTGTTCTACATAGCAAGTTTCAGGTCAGGCAGGGTTACACAGAGAAACCCTGTCTCAAGAATACAAAAGAAAATAAAAGTGTCAACGTACATGACCATAGTTTAAAATAGCCCTACACCTCTGTAATCTTCCGGTCCTAGACACAATTTAACCATGCTGTAAAAGCACTGAGAGAATATTCCAGAAGACAGCTCCAGTTGGAAGGCTGCAGAGGAGAGCTCCCGAGCTGGGTTCTAATCCCCCCTGAAGATTATGGATATTTAAAACACGTCTGGAAGCCATTAGAACTCTAGGTAGCCAATGATAGGATGGCCCCATCTTCCATACCTTCGAACTGCCTCAGGGGACCAGTTCATTTCTATGACATGCACTGCCAGGGACTGGGCCACATTACAGGGATGATGCTGAGTCTACATCCAACTGTCTTAGTCAGCTTGGGCTGCACAGCACACAGTGAATGCTGGTGATACTGGCTCTTATTTCTCAAAACAGCTTGAAAATACAACCACCAAAAGCTGGATAGAAAGGTGAGGGCGCAGTTCCCATTGGACCTAAAGCAAAAGGTTGACCACACCCTGGGTGGACAGATGCTCTGGTGATGAGAACTGTGAGGCTGGCTTCCCAACTCCAAGCGTTTCCCTGACCTCAGACAGAGCAAACCATAATATTTAACAGAGGAGACAGCAATGTCCCAGCGGCTAGCACAGGGCTCTCAGGCTTCTAAGAGTGAATATCAAGAGCGGGAACAAATCTCATGGAGTGTCGATTTTGTCTCCCTTATCTCCCACACTGGTGCTGCTTGGCCGTCTGTCAGCACCATCTCTGTTCTTGGTTCCCCACCCTGAGGCTGGCCCACTTGTCTGGCTTGGGTAATGATCACACACGAAGTTCATGCAGGATGTCAGTTTGGACCTAGGGCCCCAACGTTCCAAAGCAGATTCCCAACAATGTTTAGGCCTGATATCCGAGGTGCAGGTGTGAATGGGGTCCCACTATTGGAGCTGTCTAGACCCACACGTTCCCAGTGCATTCAAACCAGAGCTGGGTCCTCGGTGAGTTATGGGAGAGGATGGCACAGAACCTGCTGCCTGTGCAGCCATGTCTGTCCTCCCAGCTTCCCCGAGCCTGGCATAGGTGACTGGAGCTTGTCTTGCTTCTGCTGCACAGACAATTCCTGCCGCAGGTCTCTGGCTTCATCCTTCAGCTTCTGGACTGATTTTAGAAGATTCTCCTCCTTGCCCAGCTCTCTCTCCAGGAAGGCATTTCTTTTGATGGCTTGGTTCAAGCGCTGTTTAAAGTCTTCCAGGGACATGACTATGACCGTTTGGCTCTCTCTAGGTTATCACTGGCTTGTTCCAATTCCCAGATGTATTTCCTCAGTTGATCTTCAATGGCTTTCACCTGAGCCAGGTCATCCTCCAAGGCCAAGATATGCTGGTGCCAAGTGAATGCTGCATTTCAGACTTCTTGATAGTCTCTAGCTCCATTCGAAGGCAGTTATTCTCTGAGTCTCCAATTCAGCTGCCTATTTCCGGCTTCCTTCCCGGGACTCACAGAGTTTCTCCAGTGTATACTCTGGCTTATGGGTCATGGCCAGGTCTCTCTATTAGTTTGTTTCTTCCTCCTCTGACCCAAAACTCTTTTCCCAGTCCTCTATTGTAAAATGAGCAAGAGCTTACTCTTCCTGTGGTGTGATGTCCCACCCAGGGGCCATGATCCCAGGCCAGGCACAGGCAAGCCAGCAGGTTAAATTGGAATTGGTGGGCCTTTGGGGTAGATGCAGAAACCCAATACCGTGGAAACTCCCTGGAATCGACTAGAATAATGGGGGATACAGAGCCTGAACTGAACATCTTCTATAATCAGGCAAGGCTCGTAGCTGGGACTAGGACACCAACCACGCCACAAAATCTTTGACCTACAACCTCTTCTGCCTGTAAGACTTGCTGGAGCAATGGTAGCACAAACCATGTGGGAGTGGCCAACAAATGACTGGTCCAACTTGAGGCCCATGCCAGGAGAGGGAGTCCACTCCTGACACTGCCTGGATGGCCAGGAACCAGAGGCTGGATAGCCCAGAGACCCAGGATAGAACCAAACATAACTGGCAAAAAAAAAAAAAAAAAAAAAGTCAATGAAATGATTCCTAATAATATTCTGCTGTACTCATAGACTGGTGCTTAATTCAATTGTCATCAGAGAGGCTCTATCCATCAACTGATAGGAGCAGATGCAGAGACTCACAGCCAAACACTAGGTGGAGTCAGGGGAACCCCTGTAGGAGAGGCCAGAGGGCTCAAGGACATCAGGAGAACAAGGCCCACAGAGTCAACTAAGCTGGGCTCCCGGAAACTGAAGCAACAAACATGAACCCTGTATGGGTCTGACCGAGGTCCTCTGCACATACGGTACGGCTGTGTAGCTTGGTGTTCTTATAGGACTCCCAACAGTGGGATCGTAGGTGTCTCTGACTCTTTTACATGCACTTGGGACCCTTTCCCTCCTACTGGGTTCCCATGTCCAGCTTTGATATGAGCGTTTGTGCCCAGTCTTATTGTATCTTGTTAGGCCACGTTTGGTGGATATCCCCGGGAGGCCTTTTTTGTGTGTTTGTTTTTGTTTTTAAGGGAAACAGAGAAGGAGTTGATCTGGGAGAGAGGGGAGGTAGGGCTGGAGAGAGGGGAAGCTGCAGTTGGGAGGTAATGTATTTTTCTCTCTCTCTATACAAAGCATCCTAGCTGGGCGGTGGTGGTGCACACCTTTAATCCCAGCACACGGGAGGCGAAGGCAGGCAGATCTCTGTGCGTTCAAGGCCAGCCTGGGCTACAGAGTGAATGAGTTCCAGGAAAGGCACCAAAGCTATACAGAGAAACCCTGTCTTGAAAAGCAAAAAGAAAAAGAAAAACCCTTATTTCTACCATCTTTTCTATTCAATTTGTGATTTGCAAAATTCTCTTATCCTCAAAACTCTCCCCTCTATTCAAAACCAACCCTACAAATCTAGCTTAATTTTTAAAGAAAAAATCGGGTATTTTAAATTTTGTATTACATTTATATATCTATTGGTGAGATTGCTGAAGAAATTCTAGCCTAGCACTAGCTCTCGCTCAAGAGTGTCAAGCCTTCCTTTCTTGGTGTCTTGTTGTAGAGATGTGTTTCACATTCTTTGCTTGCCATAGCAGTAGCTAGCTACCACTGCCACCACTTGTTGTCTCTTTGGGGCTCCTCCATAGCCAATTATTTCTTTTGAAATTTCTCAGCTAGTTCTAAGGGTTTTATCATTCAGAGAGAAAAACAGTCAGGAAGAAGACAATAAATGTGACTAACATAGTGATTTTACAAACATTTGCAGATGGTTCCAAAACTCTTCACGTATGAGTGAATACATACCATGTTTGTCTCAGTTGTAAAGCAAAAGGTAACCATGCTACAATCCACAGTTGCAGAGAGGCTAGGTAGCTAGTAGGACCCAAAGGGAAGTGCATGGATTTCCCTGGGAAGGGGAAATAGAAGAGATCTCCTGGGTAGACTGGAGGTGGGTAGGGATGGGAACAAGAGGGATCAGATTGGGGGTGGATGGAGGGGGAGAGTACTGAAAGAAATATCTTGATATGGGGGGGCATTTTGGGGTCAGGTAGAAACCTAGTGCAAGGGAAACTCCCATGAATCTATAAGGATGACCCCAGCTAACTCTCCAAGCAATAGTGTATAGCTAGCCTGAACTGGGCATCTCCTGTAATCAGATTGGTGACTACTCATTTGTCATCAGAGAGCCTTCATCCAGTAACTGATGGAAGCAGACGCAGAGATCCACAGCCAACCTCAGAATCTGTTGAAGAGAGGGAGGAAGGATTGTATGAGCCCAGGGATGTCAAGGTCATCACGAAGGAACCCACAGAGCTCACAGAGTCTGGACAGACAGCTAGGGTACCTGTATGGGACCTACCTAGACCCTCTACATAGGTGTGACAATTGTGTAGCTTGGTCGGCTTGTGGGACCCCTAGCAGTGGGATCAAGGCCTGTCCCTGACAGTTTGGCTCCCTTTTGGGAACCTATTCCTTGTACTGGGTTGCCTTGCCCAGCTTTAACACAAAGGGAGGAGCTTAGTCCTACCACAACTTGATATGCCAGGCTCTGTTGATACCCATGGAGGCCTGCCCCTTTCTGAACAGAAACAGGAGGAGTGGATTAGGGGCCAAGTTGGTGGGGAATGGTGCAGAGGGGAGGTATGGGGAGGGAATAGGATATGAACCTGCAGTCAGGATGTAAAATAAATGAATAAATTTAACAAAAAAGAAATCAATGATAAATGTATATTGAAGGTTAAAAACAAACAAACAAACAAACAAAAAAACTCTTCACAATCTTGGTCTTTGACTCACAGTTCCCAGCTCAGTCTGAAGTCAGAGGTTTTTCACTTTTTTAAGGGATGGGCCTTGCTAACCACCCTTTGGATTAATCTCTCCTTTCCCTAGCCCTTTATTACTAATTAGAAGGTCGAAGAAGTAATAGATTCCTTTTTGTTTAGTGAGACCAGTCTTCTTCTGAGAGATGGCCTCATCCTTGATAATTTTCTCATATGTTTTCAGATGACAGGGAAAATTACATGGATTTAAAATTATAATCATTTTAATATTGCTAATAAATAGCATTTTTCTAGCCCAGCAACATGATTTTGTAAAAAAAAATATCAATATTCACAGCATGGCTGTCCATAATCCCCAAGCTCATCATCACTGATTGCATTTTGAATGGTTCATTTATTTAGTATGACCACAAGAAACTTTCCAGAATGATTGCTGTGGGTATTGTGAATATGAAGGCAGCCAGCTGATTAAAATGACCCTAGAGAGAATGGTAAAAATTTTTCTCTACCCTCTATCTCTATATAAGGGAAGATAATTTTATTGCAAAGAAATGAATTCCAGGAAGACTTTGTTAAAACATAGGCAATAGTCTATGTTTCTGGAATTTTACAAATAAGTTTCATGCTTTTTATAAAGAAATTGAATATAGTACCCCAGACCAATGAGTATTAATATTCAGACTTCATCTCTGTAGCCACTCGAAGTCAATTAAGTACAAGAATGCACAATGGTATAGTAAATCCTGAGGTTTTGGAATATAGGCAAATTGAGTATGTCAGATAATATGACTCTCTTTAATCCAACTATTCTGTGTTAACTGTGGACAGGTGCTACCATTTCTATAATGATCGTCCAATTCTGATAAGTGATAGCTCTGTCACGACAAAGGTAGTGTCCTGTACCGTGGAAGAAAACAAGATACGGCATAACTATAAAAAAGGTAATTTTCTATTTTTAAGTCTCACGACTGCCCCTAAATCCCTTGTCTCATTTCCTTCCAACAGCTGTCATTGAACTGAAAAAAAAAAGAAAGAAAGAAAACCAAAAGTGTACATGAGAAAAGAACATGAAAGTTTTCAAGTTCTTCTGACAGTCTTAAGCATTGAGCTCTTTCATGTCAACCATTTGCTTTATAAGTTTTAAAGATATATGCACTGCTTAGGTTCATGAAACTATACCACTGACTTTTGCAGTGTAATAATGATCAGTGATTCTCAAATACAAAATAAAAATGTTTGGAGGCATCTGGGATGCAGCTCTTGCCTCCCACTCATGAGGCCTTGGGTTTGATCACCAGAACCAGTGGGAAAGAAAACAAAGCAAACGCAACATAAAAATAAGGAAAACATTTGAGCAGATACTTATACCTTATGAAGAACTAACTGTGAGGATGAACATACATACACAAAATTCTTTGTTATAAACAAATAGACATGGACTTATTGATTGATTAGATAGTTATCTCTTGCTAGTTTCTGACTGTGAACAAACCATCTGACCTCTGTGGGTCTCAGTTTTCTCATTTTAAAATGGAGATCACAGTAGAATGCTCAACTCAGGTATTGTTCAAAATTTGCTCAGTTTTCAGTGTAGTGCACGCCACCTCTGAGTGTCATTTGTGTCAGTGACATCCTGTAGTTGTTGTGATTATAACTCAGCTCTTCATGTGGGAAGCTGCTCAGGTGGAGAACATAGAAAGGCCATATCAGCCCTTGACTTTATTCTGAGGAATTCCTTGTCTACTGAGAGAAAAGACATACAGATACTTGCACTTCATTGTTAAACATGTAGAAACTGAAATGCAGTGTTTGGAGTCCTATGTCTATACTGAGTAGCAAGTATTAACTTTTCATAAGATTATCTTGAAGAATAACTAACTTCTGAACTGAGCCTTGATGAATGGAAAGAACGCTTATAAAGTGGAGGTTATTTCAGTATAGGAAGATTTAACATCTGAGGAGTGAAAATGAGCCTTATACATAGGATAGGCTTGTAGCATTGGAAACAAGTTAGAGTTAGTTGCAAATAAGGAATACATAACATTAGTTATTTCATTTCTAATTTATTATCTGCTTGTTCCATTAGAATTTTAATTTCATCAGGAAATTTGGCAGTTTATCTTATTTCATTTTGTATCCCCCAATGTTGAGATTTGATTGTGAAATGTTCATAGTAGTCTCCTGTGTTTTGACACTTGGGGCCCAGCTGGTGGCACTCTTTTGGGAAATCGTGGGATCTTTAAGAGCTTTGACTTTGCTAGAAGTGGGTCAATGAAGAAAGGGAAATGGAGAAAGGGGTAGGGATTATGGGCTAGAGCCCTGCCTAGCTCCAGACCATTCTTTCTGCTTCCTTTGATACTGTGATATGATCGGCCTTCCTTACCATCCATCTCCATGAGCAAGTTGTTCCACCCACCACCATGCTTTCTTGCCTGTGATGGCTGATGCTTATTATACCATGAACTAAACCAAACTTCTCCTCCCTAAAGTTGCCAAGTGTTCTGTCACAGCCACAAGAAAAGTGATTAATACACCCAGAACTACAAACCATCCTAAATGCATGGTAAATATATGTTAATTGACTGAAAACTTAATCATTTGTCTATTAATTTACCCACTTCACTTGCCTCTAATGTCTTGCCCATATCCTTCCATTTTGTTAGCGCTTGAGCTATGCTTTTGTGGCATCCTTATCATCCTTCCATATTAGAAGTGATTCATGAAAAGTGACCATTATCATGGCAGCTGCAAAAAGAAGATATGTGTAAATGCTTGCTGAATTTATATATTTAGATATAACAAACACAACAGACTAGAGAATTAGAAGAGAGTGGAAGATGCAGAAGGCTAGCTACCTTTGCCTCATGACTGTATCTGGACTCTGCTGTCATCTGACTTCAGACAAGGAAAGCTTCACATAGCAGGCATGGTTAGAGTGAAGCCATAGGTACAGTGAAGATATAGGATATCTTTAGGTAGGAATTTTGAGATATATGTGGTGTGTGTGTGTGTGTGTGTGTGTATTTTATCTATATAAAATGGTGTGTTTGAGGAATTTTGTTAGACACAATGTCCAAACTCATCACACATTTGTGGATGATTCTTGCTACATAAAGAAAACACATAATAATATTGAAATGTGGTACAGTGACTTCAGGAGGTCAAAATTAACATTCTATTCAATGGCCATCAATTTGCTTACAGAGAACTATTCCTGGAATTCTACACACATTATCTTCTTTTTCTCTCTCCTAAAAAGACATGATGGTTTTAAGAATGTGCAATCTTTGCCCTCCAGGAATTAATAATGATCTAGAAGAGATCAGTTTGATAAGGGATAAAATTACAGAGTTTATGAGAAACCCATAAGTCCACTCTAGCATCATTTTATCATTGGCTTACAGTTGATATGCCAACATCCATCAAAGCGTTAGTGGCTAAGCATTTTCAATAAAAAATGTAGGCACTGAATGTATCTGTTCCTCAATTGCCAGGGGTCTAATGTAATAAATAGTAGCTATCTTGAGTGATAGAAAAAGGGTGACTGAGTAAAAAAGACACCAGGGGAGTAAGGATTACAGAAGGACAATCCCAAGGATAAACACTGCCAAATACTTAAATGAAATTAATTTCAGTTATTCAGTTATTGTAAAAACTACAACATAAACTCCTGATCACACAGTTTAAACCTGGCAAGAAAAAACCTCATGTCAAAGACATCTCCAAATTTTAAAAATAAAAGAAGAATTTAAGTTATATCACAAATGATAGACGAAAACATTCAACACAATAGCTTGTTCGGTAAAAATTCTTTCTTGTGCATACAGTGAGGACTCCAGATTGATTTTATTATGAATTATTCTCTTTCTTGTGTGGAGTACATTGTAGAAATGACTGCTGTTAGCTGCTTAGTGACTAAATTATTAAATATTCTTTCAAGTACCTTTGGTAGCCTTTGTATTGGAGAATGGCTATTTGACCAGGTACCCTGGGTATACAAGAGAACAATAAAATTCTCACCAGTCCAATGTATTTGCAATAAAATATAGGTGATAAGACAGTATTTTTGAGTGTATTCATGTGTGTCTGAAGATGCATGGGTGTATGCAGGTATGAATAACTGAGCACATGGCTATGGAGGCTAAAGCTTACCAATTAGGATAGGCTGACTAGCTAGTAAGCACCAAGAATCTCTTCCTGTCTCTGCCTTCGCAGCACTGGGATGGCAAGCATGTACCACCATACTAGGATTTTTATGTGTTGGGGATGGAGCTGAGGTCCCCATGCTTACAAAACACGAACTTGTGGGATTTACAAAGCTCTTGGGAGTTCTTCTATAGAATAGAACTTTGTCTTCCAAGACTGCAAGTGGGCATACAAAGTTCAGTCCTGAACTTTTAGCATTTAGGTAAATGAGTGTTGTGATGTTTTGGGCTATAATAATTATGGCCTTGAAAATGAAGACCTAGTAGGGATTATCAGCCAAACATCTTAGATGAAAATGACATACGTATAAACATAGTGATTTACACAGTGCAGGAATTTGTTTGCAAATATCAGGCTGCTGGTATTCTTCTGAGAAGCCCAGAGACTGGGACTTGGAAGCTCAAACCACACTTGGATATTAATCCGAAAGTTAGTGACACTTGGCATTTTCACTCTGCGGCTTCCACCACTGCCATCTCTTCAGGCCATCGTCTCTTTGGCCGCTGTTTCCAGACAATGGGTATTCCCCATTGTTCCCGATTCTTTGTCTTGATTTGTTTCTATATACAAGTCCCAGGCTTGTATATCTGATCACATACTAGCTCTACAAAAGGTTGGAAGGAATTTCTGACTTCCATCCTACAGATGTAGGACATGATACAAGGGATACTCTTTATAATACTCTGAACAAATATTCTGAGAGCTCAGTAGATGTTGGCTGCCTCTATGAGAAAAGAATATTGATAAGGCAGATAATATTTAGAGGGCCTTGTTTGTGAATCTCTTACACATTCAGAAACAAACTGGAGGCACAATTACAGGATGGTAGATGTTTATCAATTCTTCTAGTGCTTTGCTCTGTTAGAAGAATGTCAGAATGTCAATATGGTCTTGATTAATACCTAAGTCTGACTGTAATTTTGAGATAATGTATCTATCAGTTTTTAATCACAGTCAGGTCAATATTGCTATCACTGGTAACAGAGATGAATCCCACAGGGGATGGGATTATTACAAAATCACAAAAAAGTGACTTTGATACTTTTATTGTCAATGGTGGTTGGAATGAGAATGGCCCCCATAGGCTCAGCTATTTGAATACATGGTTCCCCAGTTGGTGGAATTGTTTGGGAAGGATTAGGAGGTGTGGCCTTGTTGGATGAGCCATATCACTAGGGGTGAACTTTGAAGTTTCAAAAGCCCATATTATTCCCAGTTAGTTTTTGCTCTCTGTCTTTTGCTTGTGGATTAGATGTAAGTCTTCAGTGACTACTCTAGCAGCATGTGTGCCTGCTGCCATTACTCCTCCCCATCCCATGACAGGATGGCCAAGGACTCTAAGCCTCTAGAACCATGACCCCCAAATTAAATGCTTTACTTTATAAGTTACCTTGGATATGGTATTTTGTTATGGCAATAGAACAGTGTCTAAGACATTATCTTTGCCCCTGTGGTGGTTTGAATAGGAATGGCCCCCGCAGACTGCATGTATTTGAATGTTTGGCCCATGGGGAGTAGTAATATTAGGAGGTGTAGCCTTGTTGAGGGAGTATGTCACTATGGGAGTGAGCTTTGAGGTCTCAGAAGCTCAAGGCAGTTCACTTCCTGCTGCCTGCTTCTCTGGAGATCTGGATGTAGAACTCTCATCTTCTCCAGCACTACGTCTGCCTGCATGCTGCCGTGATAAAAATGGACTAAACCTCTAAAACTGTAAGCCAGTCCCAATTAAATATTTTCCTTTGTAAGGTCATGGGGTCTCTTCACAGTAATAGAAACCCAAACCAAGGTAGACCCCATTATCATTGGCTTTACTACTGGGTCAAATGTCTTTCACATTTACTTAAATGCTGCTTTTGGTAAAAATTTCCTCACCCTCCCTGCAAATAGAATTTTGAATGACTAACCCAAAAATTTCCAGACTGCTCAAGACATTTTTGAATTCCTCTTTAGAGACTACCTTGACTTTTGTGTTGCATATATACTTTAAATTTAGAAATATAATTTTTGCTGGGTATAGAATCCTAGAGTCATAGGTTATTTCTTTCAGTAATTTAAAGATTAATTCTTGTTAATTCATTGGTTGATCTATTCAATAGTCATATATTGATAAGGAAAAAGAACTGATCTAGTTCAATGCTCCATTTTCTTCAGCTTAAAATGATTCTGATGAAATATTTGTTGTCATTCTTATTTTTTCTTCATTTGGAAGCTTTTTGGAGTTTCTTTGAATTACAAGTTTTAAGTAACTTAAATATAGTATACTATGATATTATTTTCTTCACATTTTTCCTGTAGGAGCTGTACTGATTTTTCAAAAATTTAAATGATGTAAAGGCATTTTTGAGTGTATAAAACCTAAGAATTTATTCTCAAACTGGTGTGTACTCGCCATATGGGATGTTAAATTAAAAAAAAAAACTTACAAGGAAACAAGCTCAGGTTCAGAGCATTTCTTGATTTCTATAGGAGAAATATTGCAACAATGACTGATTTCATGCTATCAACTAACACTTACCCCTGGAGACTGAAAATGGAAGAAATGCATACAATGGGCTCCTGCAGGCCTGTGTGGGCTGGCTGCAGCTCATCTTGACTATATTACAAGAAGCATTAGAGAAAATTGCTGAGGTAGATGAAAAATGACAACAGCTGGAAATTTGCATTTGCATAAAGTAATAAAACCTTAGCAATGGGAAATATGTAGATAAACATGAGGTATTCTCTTACTTCAATGCCTTAAAATATCATTTGTGTGAATACCATTGTGTGAATACTCAAAATACCGTGAGTGAAGAAATACAGATAATAAATCAGTGGAAAAATAAAATAAAATTTATAAATAAACTACTTATATTTATATTTACTTATGCCCATTCCTCAAAAGGGCAAGTATAGAAAATAAAATAAAACAGAATGGATAGTGTAATTAGAACACTTAAGCTTGGCAATGTTATGACATCATTGAAATACTCCAACAACACAGCATAGACTATCATATTGTAAGAAAACGTGACCAATCTCTATGCTGGTTCAAATATGTTTTCAGCACTAGGGATTAGATCCAGTTTGCATACTAAGTTTTCTACTGCTGAATTGCACACTCAACCAAATTGTATGCTATTTTTAAAAAAGCCATCTTGCATATAAAGTCTTTATATTTGAAGAAACTTGTGATTTGTTTTTTCTCCCAAATTAACATACACTTGTAAATAGTTCAGTTAGGCATTGAGGTGAAGACACAAAGACTAGACTACCTGATCCTTAAACCTAAGAATCAATTGGTTATATTCTGAGATGTGAAACTGGAATCAGAATACATGAGTAAGGACTACCAATTCTACATTTTACTAGCTAGCTGACATTCTCTAAGCTATTCCTCAATAAGACTCAGAAAACAAAAAATTTCTCAAACAGTGGCTTCTTTAAGAGCCACAGGGGGGACATCACTTTTACCTGATAAATGCATAAAATGTTCATAAGGCTGATAACTCTTCCAAGCTTCTAATATGCCCTCAGGGCAAAACAGGAGGTTCTTGGTAACATGTTTCTATATTTTGAGAAAGTTCTCCACAGATTCCAATGAGCAACTCCTTGGTCCTCAGCATACACAGCAGCAGATCATTGAACTAGGGCATTAATTTTTCCTTTTCAGTGTCTGACTACTGGCTACATCAATGAGTGACTAAACCAAGGAATGAATGAACAGTAATTCATGCCAGTAAGCCATGTATGACATTTCTGCACTATCCCGGACTCTATCTTACTTTGACACAGCTGCTGTATAACTATAAAATAGTTCATTGAACCAGTAAGCTCCATAAAATTTATCTAAGACTGTGGATGTAATAAGTATGAACTGACCCACATGGTAGACAGGCTCCTGATTTTTTTAAATGAATGTAATCAGTTTAATCTAGACTGAAAAGCTTTCTATCAAATATAAATCATCCTCGGTGATAAACTGATATCATTTACCTCTGACTATGAATAAAACTGCTTCCAGATTGACAGCAAATGTCACAATTGTAGACTGGCCTCCTTTCATAAAGTTTATGAAATATGTATAATGTGTATTTTAGGGAAACTAACACAAATTTTAATTTTATGGTTTTTACGTTCTTGGATTGCAATTCACTTTAATACCTGTTAGAGTCTTTTGGATGTCAATGTCATGTACTAGTCCACTAAATTAATCTGTCTATTCTACCCAGTTTCGCAGTGGTATAGCTCTCCCTCCTCCAAAGTCCTTTCTACATGAAGTGTTTTATGATTCTCCACTTCATTCAGAATTAACATTTGGTTGTTCTCTACTTCCTTAAAATTTCAGTCACCTGTCTAGTCCCCCAGGTTTGACTTCATGTCACCTTACCATTTCTTTTCAGTTGATAAATTCTAAGTGGCACTCTGTCACTACAGTGCTTTATAGATATTTCCTTTACAAGTGAATGCATAGATCCCATAAGGGATATATTGTAGGAGCGCATATTTTGTTGTCTATGGAACTGGTTTCAGTTTAGCAGAATGGCTTAGGAACTATTCACTGTTGCCTTGGTCCAGGGTGGCTGGCATTGAACTGTTTGGGGGAAAAAAAATCAATGAAATCTGTGTTATTGAAAAGAGAGCACTGCATTAGATTTACTGGTTCACAAAACTGGAAAGTAGGTCAGTGCCCAACATTCCTGTAATTGCTGCTGGCTCTGTTGCAAACTCAGTAGCAGCCCCTGAGGACCAGACGGCCATCCATTGCATCGGGGTCAGAGAGGATGAGTCCCTGAGAGATCAGGCCAGCCCTGCCTAGCCCTCTAGGTCTAGAGCAGACCCATCCTTGTAGCCTCTATCCAAGGTTCTAGGAAAAAAATTCTCTGCTACAGCATGTGGTTCGTTTTAGTTTTAGTATGTCAGAGATGCTTCCTCTAATTATTTTTCCCATTACTTTTTGCCTTTTACAGAAGATTTTACCCTGTCCTTCCCCTGAGATTTCTTGAGGACTCTGTGTTATTTCATTTTTAATGTGATGTGTTTCAAAAGACTGGCAGAATTAAATCATGGCAGAAAAATCGGGGGCTAATTAAGCAAGAGTGGGTCATGTTCTAATTTCTTGTCCTTAGTCAGAATGAAGGTCTTTTTAATTGTAGGATTTAAGTCAATGGACTGAAATTCCAGTCTAATAATAATGAGCATCGCCATCTCACATACAGGTCATAAATGAGACCTTTGCAAACCCACTGAAGAATGTCAATGGTTATCTCAGAAGGAAGGAGGAAAGGACATGGAATGACCAGTCACAGGCAAGATTGGCACGGGTATGGTTAAACTATCTGTGATATATAGTGTATGACATTCATGCTTTTTGGTGGATACTTAACTTATATTTCACCAGGGCCAGGTCTTGAATTGAATTCAAGAACTAGGTGAAGCCTTCCCCGACTTCACATTGCACGTTCTCCTCTCATTACCCCTCCTCTCAATATCCTTCTTTCCTTTCTCTTCTCACTGCCAGTCTCTTATTTACCTGTTGGTCCATGAGCTTAACCCATGAGACCTTACTCAGAGATTCAAGTGGTAATGTTGCCAGGGCAACACTGCAATCCGTTGCTTTTTCCAAAAGATTAAACAGTCTTTCTGGGAGAAGAATCTCATTCTCAGGGGCAAATACTGAGAAATCTGGCAGGGAGAAAGAATGATTTGAATTGGTACCTTTAAGTGTAGCATCACCATATTGTAAAGGATCATGAGTCATAAGGCCCTGACAAATGGTCCTTGGAGCATAGCATTCTTCTTAGACCATTCAATGTATCTGCTAGAGAAAAAGGTAAGGAAAGACCAGAATTTGTTGGTAGGGATTTTGTAATTTTGCAAAGTGCTCTGACATACATTTTTTAAAAAAGATTCTTGATATATTCATGTGCCTGAAAAATCAGATGTAACCATACCACTGGTGTTAAACTAGGAACTAAATCTGAGAGACCCGGGCATCAGCATAATATTCACAAGTGAGTTTCATCATAAATCAAGTATCCTGGTGCATTATCTATGTATCAAGTGGTGCATGTGTGTGTGTGTGTGTGTGTGTGTGTGTGTGTGTACACTGTCATTGTCATTAATATTCTTTTACTATTTGTAGTAGATTTCCCTTTTGGAGCAAGTCTACTTAAAGCCATAAAACTTAAACCTGCCCCACGCACATACCCAGAAAAGAAACATACATTTCTTTTTGGTCTCTTAACCTATGTCCTCTAGAAAGAAAACCAGAAGGGAAATCTTA
>CABHPR010142840.1:0-25137 GCA_902168415.1 Peromyscus melanophrys
GTGCCACAAAATCGTAGTATATAGAGAAGTTAAGTTAAAAATGAGATAAACAAACAAACAAACAAAAACCTGAGGGATGAATGTGGTGGCATACACTTGCAATCCCAACAGTAGGAAGGTAGAGGCAGGGGGATTATAAATTTGAAGCTAGCCTAAGCTACAGAATGAGACCATGCCTCAAACAAACAAAAAGCCAAGAGAAGGAAATGTGCTTGGGCACCAGCTGAATTAAGACCTGGATGAACTCTGAAGTCCTTGTCGGTCACTCTTGAGGTGTGATTTTTTTTTTCCATCTCCAGGTCGAAACCCAATCTCCTGTAGCAAAACCAACTTAACAAGCAAAGCACAGTGATGGATTGAAGTTTTATGTGCTCGGAGCTTCATAAATGATGACCTCCAAATCCAGGGAAAGTGGTCGTCGTGCTTAGGTCTGGTGAAGAAGGGATGGCTGTATAGAATGGCACTAGCTGAGGTATAATCTAATAGTGGAGACTGAGTGCGGAGGCCCAGCATGGCCTGTCTGTTCCGTTTCCTGGGCTTCTTCTGTAGCCTTCGTTCCTCTCTGTCTGCAGCAAGACACTGCTGAAATCTAGAGAAAAGAAATGAAGTTAAGTATGGTGGCCCATCAGTAATCCCAGCACTCACTCAGGGCCAGCCTGGGCTACATGGAGAGCCTGTCTCAAAAGACAAAAGAAAAGGAGTGAATTTCCAGCTTTTATGACTGGCTTGGGATGGAGGATTTCCAGTTTCCATGTCCACCTTCAGGAAGAAAATTCTGAATTCTATGGCTTAGTTTGGAGGAGGGTAGAACACTGGCAGGCAGAAGATCAGGAGAGAGACTTTATTTCAGAGCCCTTCCAGACTTTAACTCGAAGTATTCAGCGTGCCAAAGTGCCATACTTTTGGCTGTCTATTTCCTGGATCCCAATAAGTTGCAGTAGTATAAAAAGGTGAGGAGCAGAGTCACACTTACTCCAGATAGTACCATAGGCTGATGTTCCCTTGGCCTTTGCTCACTGTGAGTATGGATGACTGATTGGGATGGGAAACAAGCAAGAATGCAAATGTATGGATCCAAGCCCATCTGCCATTTCTGCAAATACAACCCAGTATATCAGTGTATCCTAACAGGGCACTGGTGACATAGTATGCCTTCTCTTTTTAGGAGTCTTCAAATCCAAACAGTAATGTTTCCTTGCCGATGGGAAGAGCATTGGGAACTTCGTAGAAAGGCAGCTATACAGCTCCTTTTAGAGAAGGAATTCCAAAAATATGCAGAATAACTAGTGTTTTTGAGTGTGCAGCAGTCAAAAGTAATTCTATTTATTTATTTATTGTAAAGATTTACTCCCTTTGACCAGGCATAGTGACTTAGGACTTTAACCTTAACACACATGGAGGCAGACACCAGTGGATCTTTGTGAGTTCAAGGCCAGCCTGGTCCACATAGTGAGTTCCAGGACAGCCAGAGCTACATAGACAAGTCTTGGAAAAAACACCCACCCACTCCCCAGCCCCCCCCCAAAAAAAAAACCCAAAAAAAAAAAAAAAAGAATTTGATTCATGTGCATGCTGTGTAAGCCCGGAATGTCAGGTACCTGCAGAGGCCAGGAGAGAGCTCTGGATCCCGGAGCTGGAATTGCAGGAGATTGTGAGTTGTTTGACATGAGGGATGGGACTGAACTCCGGTCCTCCGGAAGAGTGGTCAGTGCTCTTAACCCCTGAGCCGTCACCTCTCTGGCCCGTTTGTTTTTTATACATTATGCCCAAGTTGGCTCAGACTCCTGGCCTTGCTGCCCCTGCTTTCCTAGTGCTGGGCTTAGAGTGTGAGCCGCCATGCCTGGCAGGTCTCTGTTTTCTCCCTGGGCTTTATTCCTCATGGTCTAGAGTAACATTCATAGCGACTGTCTCAGTTTGTTTTAAATTGAAGTCCTATAATTACTAAATTTTGTATATTCAGCCCTGGTGTGGTGGGTCATTGCCTAGGGTCACTGCTGAGACCAACAAGGTACAGCTCTACATAACTGTTTTAGCTCCTTAGGTAAGTGGAGAAACCTGGACTGCTTTTGATTTTTTTAAAGCCTATTTTCTAATTTATAAAGGAGGACAGAAATTATCTGGTAGAATCAAGAACGTTGAGATGAAGCAAACAGAGATCAGTGTATAGAAAGGGATCAAAAGTACTATCTAGAACAAGTAAATACAGTGGCTTCCTCCTCTGTTTGCGCTTCTTTCTCCTAACTTGAAGCCTTTGTCAGAAGGAAGTTCAGTCAAGATAACTCTGTATTTAAGAACAACCACCATGAAGAAAGACGGCGAGAGAAAGCCTTGGTTTGCGTTTAGGACAATTGGATTTGAATTTTCCTGCAGTCAGATTGGCAGGGTTAATGTGCGCCAGCTGAGAAGCCCCGCTGTTCCCTTCTGGCAGCCCATATGCAGATACTGCTGTATTAATTACGAAAGGAAACCCGATTAGCTCCCAAGTCCTTTAACTGTCTGCAAGGCAGCTGCTGCAGCTCAGAGGCAGGTTTCCTCCCTCCTTCCAGTGTCAGACACAGCTTTTCATCTCTTCTTCAGAGCTTGCTGAGACTGCACTGTAGGTCCTTAGAGCCCTTGGCTAGTCTAGTCACCTTTGATCAGAACTACTTAATAGTAGTTCAGGAGGAGCTTGAGTAATTAAATTCATGAACATCTTAAAAATAAAAACAGCCAGGCGTGGTGACACACACCTTTAGGAATCAGAGGGTGGATCTCTGAGTTTGAGGCCAGCCTTATCTACTTAGTACCCAAGCTAGCCAGGTCTGCATAGTAAGACCCTATCTCAGGATAGCATTGCTAACAACCAGACCAGTTAAAATGAGATTTAGAACCAGAGTGAGTACTAAAGATGGTCTAACTCTGTCAGTTCATGAGCAGTGTAAGGATCAGAAAGGGCAGCAGACTGGCAGCATCAGAAAATCACCTCAGGGCTGTTCCCATCCCCAGCTGTGCTCCTTGTCACAAAGGTGCCCAGAGAAGGAAGAGCATCCCATCTGCTTTCGGCTTCATGTCTCTCGTGCACTTATTCAGATCTTAGGGACATGTTGGAGATGAGTGAAAAAGCTCATGGGAGAAGAAGAGGGCTTGGAGAGTGATACATTGGAAAACGAGAGAACAATGCTCTTGGTAAAGGCCTTCCCAGCTCAGTAGGCTGCACATGGAATCCTGGCAGAGTGCCTGGTAATGGGCAACAGAACTGGGCTCCACCTCATCCCCCTTGCCGTTGCACTCGTTTTGGCTGCTTTGACTGGAACAGCTCGTTTCTGCAGACTGTTTTTGTAGGAGAGACGGAGCCTGGGAAGGTGATGATTTGGGTCAGGTGACTAATGGGGTGTGTCTCTGTGGCTTTGGCTGATGCAGCATGCTTTATTGGCTCTGCTGCTGCTGATACTTTCAGAGCTGTTCTGAGAGAGGCTGGGGGGTTCTTCAGTACCCACGCTGATAGAGGAGCAGCAGTAGCAGAACTTACTTAGGGCTGCTGTCTGTCTTCCGTACAAACTGCCTTTATGATAGTGGAGTCGAGGCTGCCAGTGGGAAGGGTCATTTAGGTGAGAATCTGGGAAGGGCTAGGAGAAGAGGAAAATGGGGACATGGAGGTGAGAGGGAAGGCAGGCCAGCGGACATCTTCCCTTCAAATTCGGCGGTTCTGTTTTCTTCACAGCTACTCAACTGTGTAACGAGGGAGCACTTTAGGGATGACGGCTCTCTCGAAACTGTCCGTCACGACACTGTGCTTTGCAGATGTGGTAGACTCACTTCTGTAGACATCGCCTCCCATACAGTGAACTCTCACACGGAAGAAATATGTCATTTTCAAATGCTGACAGTCCTTGTGTTAGCGCTGAGGATGCAGAGAAATAGGAAGGTTCTTGATTCCTAGAAACAGTTATTAATAGAAGAACCTCTGCTCTGTATGGTATATATTACAGACTATAGCGAACAGAGGGACACAGGACTCGGACTTGCCCATTGTTCTTTGCTGAGTAGTCACACAGACCATTGTTTGTTCCTTCCTGGTTTAGAGTGTAGGCCAGCGATTAGAGCTGTGAGTAACCTGGTGTTGGTCACTCTTGTGCTTCTTAGACAGCTGCCACACAGCAGGCACTCGGGAAATGCTTTCTAGACTTTCGGAGAGTAGGTTCCCATTTCTAGAGTTGCTGCTGTAGAGGCTGAGGCCAGGGTGCTGCACTCATAACTGGACATGAAACAGAGGACCATATTCAGTGCAGAGAGGGACTTAGGGAGGACAGCCCTCTTGAATCTCTCTGGCGAAGGTGAGGGAGCATGAGGCAGGTACGTTCTGAAGAACTACCTTTTCAGTGAGTCAAGCCTCTCGCCTCATGAACAAAACAATTCCACAAGTGGTTTGATATAATAATGTTGTTAGCTGACTAAGGCAAATAGTATCTCAGTGTTACCTACCACCTTAACCTTCAATTATGACGTGTGTGTTTGGCTCAAAGATTGGCTCTCCTGAATCTTAGATGGCTGGAGACCCCACTGCTGAAACAGTTTGAGAATGAGTGAGTTCTTTCTTGAACATTACAGGAACCAGTTCCATATTCTTTCCCAAGCAGGTTTTTAAGCTTTCTGGTCTGTATAACACTAGGAAATCTGTTTGAGGAAGTGAACCCTTTAGATTGACGGTGGTATCCGCAAAGGAGATTATCTTTGAGATCACATCTCTTAGATTTGCCTAGATTTGAGCCTGCTGGGCAGTTCTGTCCCTTTGTCTTACTCATGGTCTTGTCAGCCATCAACAGAAAGAGTATGAGTTGATTAGGGAGTGGAGATCACAGTTAAACATCCAGGATCTTAAGAAGACTTGGCAGCTGGGGTGCCATCATTGGCTGTCAGGGTGATGAACTGGGAAACGCTCTAGAGCTCATGCCGTCTTGCGGAGGTTTTTACTGCCCCTCCATTGGTGTGTTTATCAGCATTTAGGCATAAAGTAAGTTTGAATGAGGAGCACAAGCTAAAACTGCCCAAGGTGGGGATTTAAAAGGGCTGTGCATTCAAGTACTCCACCTTCTGTCTGAAGGAAGGTTTTCACTTTGATACGTGTAGATATAGTCTCTACTTGGACTCAGACCCTAGTTATTGCCATTTAATACTCTTGTGTTTGTGATGGACTCCTTGGAAGCTGTCCCTCCACGATATGGAAGAAAGAGGAGGGACTGTCAGGTCACTGTCACCTTCCACTTCCCGTGATGAGCTGGTCAGGTGACTATCTGACGTTTGAAGAACATTTTTTGACTAGTGCATTTTCCCTGTACCTCTTTTAACCGAAAGTTTCCTGGAAATTTTCCCTCTAGGACTGTGCCGTTCTAGTTGAGTCTCTCTCTCCTCCCCTCACTTTATCTACTTCTTTTTCCTCCACTCTCCCCATTCCCCAACCAGGCCAGCTGAGCTGCATTTCCTTCCCACCTAAGGAAGAGAAGTATCTCCAGCAGATTGTGGACTGCCTTCCCTGTATATTGATCCTCGGCCAGGACTGTAATGCCAAGTACCAGCTGTTGAACCTGCTGTTGGGGGTGCAGGTGCTCCCCACCATCAAGCTGGACAGCGATGAGAGCTGTAAGCTTCGGCGTCTCCGCTTCACCTACGGGACTCAGACTCGGGTCAGCCTGGCACTCCCTGGTCAGTATGAACTAGTACACACGCTGGCTGCACACCAGAACAACTGGGAGACCATCCCTGAGGAGGACTTGGAGGTTCAGGAAGACAGCGAGGATGCTGCTCATGTTTTAGCTGAACTGGAGGTGACCATGAACCATGCTCTCCTACAGGTACCAGCCTTCCACGTGTGTCTGCGCCAGCTTCTTCTCTGACTTTAGAAAAGTAGTCTGGTGCTATGGATTCTGGGCTCTGAAAGGAATGTAGACTAAGAGGAATGTAATCCACGAAGCTGACTGGGCAGGCAGGAGCAGCTTCCTGCCTGCTTCTGCTCATCATACTGTAGGCTCTGGGGAATGTCTGTATCTGGCAGACAGGAAGGGGTATGTGATTGTTGCATCTTGACAAGATCTTACAGAATAGTTATCAAAGTTAGAAGGCCCTTTTTGTTTCTAGAACTGTTTCTAGCCATCTCTTTCTAAAGGGACAGTGATATGATGAATAATTAATATTCTTAGTAGAACTGAGACCATGTGAAAAAATTTATTGCTTTCTCCACAGCGCTAGCTGTTAATTTACTGAGTGGGGCAGTGCATTTCCCCGACCTTGTAAGGAACCCAGGTCTGATTCAATATAAGGGAACAGAGCATCCCTATCATCTGAAGAGTACCTTGGCTTCTTTGTATGTAAAGTCCCAAAGAAAGCCTAGGTGCTGTGGCATCTCCTATGCTATGGTGTCGCCTCTCCATCATTCCTGCCTCCGTACAAGAAGGACTCCTCTTTTTCTGGCCTTCATTTGCTACTAGATAGCTAGGACTAGGCCATGGCTAGACAGAAATAGGGGTTGGGGAAGGATGTGGTGGTTGGGGTCAGAGCAGGTAGGATTAGAAGAGCATGATCATGCTCAAAATGCAGGGTTCTTCACCTCGCATGGCTGTGCTAGACAGGACGGGCTAGTTTGGCCAACTCGGGAGAGTGCTTCTGTCTTTGTTAGTACCTCTCCATCTACCTCTCTTCTAAGAGAGCTGGTCTCTCTGTCAGTGACTGTGATCTATCAAAGAGACAGTCTTCCCTTTTCCTTCCACATGTTTCTTTTATCTTTATGTTCTGGAGTGGGATATGGAACAATCCCCATTTTCTCTCAGTTCAGTTTTAGTGGTGGGCTTCCTCTGCTTTTAGGCACTCTACTGCTGAGCTACAGAGCAACCCAATTTGATTTAAATTTCTAGGGTTTGATTTGTTTTTATTTATTTATTTAAGTGTGTGTGTGTGTGTGTGTGTGTGTGTGTGTGTGTGTAGAAGCCAGAGCACTATGTCAGGTGCTCATCAATCATGCTACACACACACACACACACACACACACACACACACACACACACACACACACACACACACACACACACCAAGATTATAATTGAGGAGGGTACTGGAATAACAATACCAGAGCGGCCTTTTCTTTGCATGGTTAAAATGAAGATTATCACTCTTCCTTAGAAGCTCTTTCCTGTGGCTGATGAGATTTCCCTTAAGCAGTTTCTCCAGATCTGCTTTCTTCTCCAGTTCTCTGATGTGGAGCTGTGAGCAGACTCCAAGGATTCTAAGCTTAGCTTCCTGTGATGCTGGGGGCTTTGTGGCCTCTGTGGGTTTGGCTACCACTCTCTCACCACAGGCTTTCATCTGTTGAGTGATCAAGGGTACTGAACTCACTGCTGGGAGCAAGGCACAGCTACCTGGAGAGTGCTCATGACCGTGCAAAAGATATTTTGTTCAGCTCCAGTTATATTTAGGATCAATGAGTTCATGCTTCTGTTTGATTTGGAGAGGGGGGTGGCAAAGAAAGGAAACATTTAGTTGAAGGAAACCAAAATTGAATTAGGGGAAATGGATGTTCCTTTGAGTTGTCAAACTATCAAGGCAGAATTTCCCCCTGCCCTCTTATACAATGGTTATTTTTCTAATACGTTAAAGTCCTCATAACCTTGCCATTTTCAGCATATTCCAAAATAGACCAACTTATATCAGCTCACACTGCATGGTATTTCCAACTTGTTAGTCTGGCTAATAAACCCTGAGATTCCTGGTTTATACTTTAATGGGAGGAACACAGTTAAGCCATTAGTGTTTGAGACCTTCTTTAGTGTTCAAATGTGGCTTTTCCCCCAGTTGGCAGTACATTTCTAATTCCTCATACAAAGCATTTTATATGCAAACGTGCCTTCCCCTCCCTACCCCCCACTTTCTGGCATCTGCATCTTCCCACCTCCTTTTAAAATCTCCTCTTTTTTTTACAGTGCTAATGCTACAGTGGTCTGCCTCATACTTGTACAGTCTGGTGGGAGTGGGTGTGCGTGTGTGTGTTTCTTTTGTAAAGATTTGATTTGCTCAGCCTGAGAGGATTCCCTCAGCCTCAGCAGTGCTTCCTTTACTGTGGCCGTTACATAATTTCGGTTGCTCTGAGGTTGTTGTTCTTCCTCTTTTTCTCCTCCCCTCCTCCTGTTCTTCACCCTCCTCCTCCTCTTCCTCTCCTCCTCCATCATCATCATCACGTCATCATCATTAACATAAATGTTACTTATTTTGCACAAGCTGGCCTCGAACTTATAATTCTGCCTTAGCCTACCACATGGTGGGACTCCAAATAGGCTCCATCACAGCCAGCTGTGTTGTTCTGCCCTAATCAGTAGCCTGTTTATCCTGACAGGTGCTTCTTGGCCCTTTGGGAAATGCACATGTCACCTGCAACTAGCCTGCCACACAGCTGGCTGGTTATTGGCTCATAATGATCCTGGTGAGATATTTCAGAGAACAGAGGAAGACTAATATTTCCAGACAAGGTCTTACTTATTTATTTGGCAAATATTTTTAATTAACCAGTTACAGTGATGATTTTTCTCTTTATAACCCCCAACTAGACATCAGTGGGAATAACTTGTTTTTAATACATATACTGATTTTAAATTATATTTTAGCAGTCAGTGCTTTCAAAATCCAGTCCCACAAAACATCAAAAGAGAACAAAAAATTTGTGCAAAAATTTAACCCTGAAATTTCCTAGGATTGTTGCTAGGAGACTAGCTTCTCTCATGTTCTGGCTAGTTCTTGGCATTTATTCTGGTGCCTAATAAAGCATACATTGTGTGTTGCCTGCCTTAGTTAGGGTTTCTATTGCTGTGATCAAACACCATGACCAATAAGCAAACTGGGGAGGAAAGGGTTTATTTGGCTTATACTTCCACAGCACTGTTCATCGTCAAAAGAAGTCAGGACAGGAACTCAAACAGGGCACGAACCTGAAGGCAGGAGCTGATGCAGAGGCCGTGAAGGAGTGCTGCTTACTGGCTTGTTCCCCTGGCTTGCTCAGCCTGATTTCTTATAGACCCCAGGACCACCAGCCCAGGGGTGGCACCACCCACAATGCACTGGGCCCTCCCCCATTGATCACTAATTGAGAGGGTGCCTTATTGCTGGGTTTTATAGAGGCAGCTTCTCAATTGAGGTTCCTTCCTTTCAGATAACTGTGGTTTGTGTGTTGAGTTGACACAGGACCAGCCAGCACGTGACCTTTAGTCAGATGCCGCACTGTCTGTAGAGTGTAGTGGTAGATGAAAGGTAAGAGTTGATAGGTTAGAAGTAGAAAAGAAAACTAGGGCAAGATGCTGTTGGGAGGAAAGAATGCATGGAATTAGGTCCAGATGGTTTTCCAAGAGAAAATAAATAAGGGTAGGCTAGAGTATCCAAAGGAGAGAAGTAAAGAGTGATAGTTTAGAGAGCTCCTTGATGGAGAGAACGGATTATTTCATGGGGCAAGAAAGGGAAACTGAAATGATGTGTTGGGTAGGATATAGGAAGTTCAGGCCAACACTGGATCATAAATACCTTGGAGACAGTAAGCGTGTGGTTTTTGCCTAACAATCTTACCCTTCCCTAGTATACACTACATATATAGTGAAATGCAGCCATCCTGCTTACACTGTCTGCCAGAGAAAATCAGGACCATCTAGTGTAGGTTAACAGACATACTAAGTAGATGTGTGGTTTAAAGGGGAATGTTTTCTTTGTTGCTAGGGATTGAACTCAAGGCCTTGTGTATACCATCATGAGTTCTATCACTGAACCAAACCTCTAGCTGGGAATTTTTGTGTTTTAAATTCTTAACTAGGGGCTAAGGATGAAACTCAGTTGGTAGATGTTCTGAATAGTTTTATGTCAACTTGACACATTAGAATCATCAGAGAGGAGGAGCCTCAATTAAGAAAATAACTCCATAAGATCAGGCTGTAGACAAGCCTGAGGAACATTTTCTTAGTGATTGATGGGTATGTGTGTGGGAGGGCTCAGCTCATTGTCAGTGGTTTCACCCCTGGGCTGGTGGTCCTGGGGTCTATAAGAACACAGGCTGAGCAAGCTAGGGGAAACAAGCCAGTAAGCAGCACCCCTCCATGGCCTCTGCATCAGCTTCTGCCTCCAGGCCCCTGCCCTGTGTAAGTTCCTGCTCTGACTTTCTTCAGTGATGAACAGTGAGTGATGTGGAAGTGTAAGCCAAATAAACCCTTTCCTCCCCAACTTGCTTTTGGCCATGGTGTTTCATCGCAGCAATAGAAACCCTAACTAAGACAGTAGAGCACCTGTCTAGCACACACAGAACCCTGCATTCCACCTCAGCATAAATGAGGCATGGTGGGTCAGCCTGTAATTCTAGCACTCTGGAGGTAGAGGCAGGAGGATCAGAAGTTCAGGGCCATCTTTAGCTACATAGAGAGTTTGAGACCACCTGAGATATATGAAATCCTGCCTCAAGAAAACAATCCTGGGTCAGGTGTCGTGCCACCCTCATCTAATCCCAGCACTTGGGAGGCAGAGGCAGGTGGATCTCTGTGAATTCGAAGCCAGCCTGGTCTATATATGAGTTCTAGGACATCTATGGCAATGTAGAAAGACCTTGTCTCAAAAAAACTGAAAAAGGAAGAAAAATCCTAAGGTGTTTATTTGTACCACAGTGGCTCTTAAATAACACTTGATAGGATGCTGTCTCTTCTCAGCTCACTCTTCATTTGCCTTTGCCCTCCAAGCTAGCTCTTGGAGGCCGACAGTTCAAAGTCCTAATCTTCCTCTTTCTTCTTCTCCCTTGCTACAGCTATCCTGCACAATACTGGTTTTCCCCCCTTCAAACCCTGGTATGTCTCCCTCTGAGGAAAGGCTAGTGTGGGGAGGGAGTCTTTCTCTATCCAGTCTCAGGAGGCTGGCAGGCTTGTCAGTAGGCAGAAGGTTCTGGACAGTATCTGCTCTGTCATTTCTTCTGTGGTACCTCAGCCATTCCTAGAGGATGCTGTCTTGTTTCATATGGAGTCCACCTTGCCGCCAGCATACTTTTTAAGCATACAGTGAGAGAGGATTCTTCAGACCCCTGCTTAGCATGTCATGCCTTCTAACTCTTTCAGAACTTCCCCGATGTCAGATCAGACAGTTCCTGATACATAGTAGGCCATCAGGAACCACTTAAACACAGCTTTGTGGCTAGGTGGATGAGGAACTGTGTAGCTATCTGGGTTTGTCACTTAGCTCTGTGACAGTGTAAGATGGGCCTAGTCATCCCTACCTTTTGGGATTGATGTGGAGTTAAAATAAGACAAAAGTATAAAGAACCCAGAAATGTTGGCACAAAATAAGCCAGCTCCTCCTTCCATTTAGATGAGTAAATCAGTGTTCTTAAGAAGAGTTCCTGGGCTGGAGGGGTGACTCGGTGGTTAAGAGTGTTCTTGCAGAGGATCTGAATTCAGTTCCCATCACCAGCAAGTGGGGCCACTCATAACTGCCTGTAACTCTAGCTCCAGGAGGTCTGACACCCTCTTCTGGCCTCTGCAGGCACTGCATTCACATGCACGCGCGCACACACACACACACACACACACACACACACACACACACACAATTTAAATTTTTTACTTTTGAAAAGAACAAAGTTCCTATTTTTCAGTCATTTGTCTCTTCCCTGATAATCAGCCAAATACAGACTTTTCCTTTTTTTCAAACTGAAGTCCATGTGCCAGCTAACGTTAGTTATCCAGCCTTACTAGAAATTAAATTCTTCATAATTCAGTGGCTTGCTTTTATAGTAAGATGAAAGGAGAAGGTTGTTTAAGAAAGTACAGTGCAGGAGTGTATGGAAACTTAACTCATATCTTTCTTTCCATGTGTTTTCTCTTTGTCTGTGAACCTCACCAGTGGCTGAACAAAGCTTTAGATTCCCATTGAGGTGATCTGTCCATCCCCTGTGCTTCTGGGACGAAGCTCTGGGATGGCCTCACAGTAACCCCAGTTTCTTAGGAGGTATCTCGTGACCTAGAAACCCATTTACTTAAGTTTCTCTTTGGAGAGCATTTGTATTGACCATAATCAATATATTTTCTATAATATGACAAGTAGAGCAGCATTTTCTTCAATATATAATTAATATTTAAAGTGAGGAGCAGGTGAGATAGCTCAGGGGGTAGACTGATTGAGCAAGCCTGAAGACCTGAGTTTGATCCCCAGAACCCATGGTAGAAGGAGAGAACCGATTTCTTCAAGTTGTCCTTTGACCTCCACATATGTGGCATGGCACACAACCACCTGTACCCTTTCATACACACATTGTACACACCTAATAATAAATACAGCTAAGTTTCAAGAAAGTGGAAGTGAATTCAGAGTCAACCCTGTAGAACAATAAGAAAACTTTTCAAGTGCCCATAAGAGAGGCTGGGGAGGAAAACAACAGGCAGAGATGGGGAGGGCTCTCTCAGTGGCAGAGAGACGTCGAAGATCTGCCCTGTGGGGGACAGCCCTTCCCAAGCCTCTGATAAAGTGTTTTGCCTCAAAAAAAAAAGAAAGAAAGAAAGAAAGAAAGAAAGAAAGAAAGAAAGAAAGAAAGAAAGAAAGAAAGAAAGAAAGAAAGAAAGAAAAGGGTGAGTAGGGCAAGGGCTGCACTGTGTAGTGGCTTTACAAGAGCAGGGCTGTTACAGACTAGTGTACGCTGCTTTCCATGTGGTCATGAACCTGAGGCTTCGGATGTGGAAAAAGCCAAGACACTTGCCAGTTCCCAACTTCAGCTTGAATATACAGCTTTGGAGTCACAGAACAGTCACCTGTCTGAGTTCGGTCTCTATTGCTGTGGTAAACACCATGACCAAAAGCACCTTAGGAAGGAAAGGGTTTATTCAGCTCGCAACTCTCAGGTCACACTCCATCACTGAGGGAAGTTAGGGCAGGAACTCAAGGCAGGAACCAGAGGCAGGAACTGAAGCAGAGGCCATGGAGGGGTGCTGTTCACTGGCTTGTTCTTCATGACTTTCTCAGCCTGCTTTCTTATAGAACCCACGCCACCTGCTCAGGAGTAGTACCACCCACAATAGGCTGGGCCCCCTCAGATCAATCACTAATTATGAAAATATCCCACAGGCTTGTCTCTTTTGAGACAACTCTAGCTTGTGTCAGGTTGAAAAAAAAAAAAGAAAAAAGAAAAAAGAAACAAAACCAACCAGGCCATCATCCTTTATGTAACTGAGCTTTAGCAGTGTGCTGTGAGCTACAGAGTCCCTACCAGCAAGAGCAGATATTCTTAGGAAGCACTCAGCCATCCTCAGTGATGGAGTGATTGATGCCGCTTGGCGATTGCCACTTCATACAGAAAGAGAACCAAAGAGCTGTGATTCTAGTGTCTGAGAGTAGTGAGCACTTTCTTTTCCATTCTTTCTTTTTTAAAATTTTCCTTTTTTCTTCTTTTAAGTTCTTCTCTCATACAATATGTCCTGACCGCAGCCTCCCTTCCCTCCACTCCTCCCAGTCCCCACCTCCCCTTCTTTTACACTCTCTTAATCCTGCCAGAGAAATGGCTGGTTAACGGAAACCTCCTCTGGGGTCTGTGAAGTTGTGCAGATTGTGTTCTACAGGAGAACTCTTCTGTTGTGATTCAAATGAAATCAAGGGATTTCATCATGATCTCCTGAGATTTTTCCCTTGATTAAGGAAAAAAATGCTTAGTTATTGCTTCAGACAGCAGTTTCAGATAAATGTGTGTGATGTGACCTGAAGGGTGGAAGAGTTTATATGATGATTGCATGTGGTTTTGAGCAAGTAATAAAAGCATTGTTTCTTCATCAATTAATCCACAGTTCCTTACTGTATGCCGTCTAGTTATAGGCACTGTTCTGGGTGGTAGGAAGGTATATACCCTTCATGAACTAGACCATTGAGGTCAGACTTCTGTCTCAGGTGGCTACAATGGACTTAGGACCACTCTGGTTCATCCGCTGAGTATTAATTATTATTTTCTACTCTCTGCCTCCAGAAGACAGTACTGGCTTCCCTTTTGTTTACACCCATAGCATATGAGTCATCCCTTAGCCGTAGTTGTACTACAGAATCAAGTCACACCGCAGTCTAGGTTGTACTGACTGCTGCTTGAGTGTCAGCCTGCACTCATGGGAGGGCCGTGAGACCAGCTCCACAGTGAACTGTCTGGGGACAGGAGGAGAGGCTGGTTTGTCTTCTGTCCAGTTTCGTTTAGTGCAGCACATATTTACAGATAGCCAGGCGTAGTAGTCCTTCCAGCATTGAGGAGGTTGAAACAGGAAGATTAGAAGTTGGAGCCTACTTTGTGCTACATAGTGAGTTTAAGGCCTACATATGTGGAGATCCTGTCTCAGAACAAAAACAGAACCCTAAAACAAAACAGAACACCGCAAAACAGCAACGCAGAGGTTTAGGAGTATACAGCTTTTCTCAAAAGTGCCAATATATCATTACAAAGCCCTTAATCTGCCAGGTGTGGTGGCACCTGCCTGTAATCCCAGCACTTCAGATGTGAGGCAGGAGGATTGACCCAAGTTTGAGGCCAACAGAGTATATGTAGTAAGGTCCAGGCCAGCTGGGGCTATGTAGCAAGTCCTAAAAGTGAGCTCAGGAAATGTACTGTGCACTCACTTTCAGAAAGTACTTCCCTAAAGGTTGCTCGCTCTCCAGCACATAGAAGTCAGGGCAGCAGCAGATGTGGGTCTGAGCAGCACGGTGAGTGTCAAGCAAGTTTTCCAACCAGAACCCATTTCCTGCAGTTGGAGACACTGACATTCTTTATCTTTTAATGAATTTGTACCTGTGGGTAAATGAACACACACACACACACACACACACACACACACACACACACACACTCACTCACTCTCTCTCTCTCTCTCTCTCTCTCTCTCTCTCTCTCTCTCTCTCTCTCTCTCTCTCTCTCTGCTTTTCAAGACAGGGTTTCTCTGTGTAGCCTTAGCTGTCCTGGAACTAGCTCTACAGACCAGGCTGGCCTCAAACTCAGAGATCCACCTGCCTCTGCCTCCTGAGTGCTGGGATTAAAGGTGTGCGCCACCACCGCCCGGCTCTTTCTGTTCTCTTAAAGGTAGGTGTTGGTCTTATGGACTTGACAGTTTTGGCTGATGGTTTCCTTATGCACAAAGTGGTCCTTTGAGGAAAACCTGAAAATTTATTTTATAAAATTTAACCAAATAAAATTATTCTGAAAAAAATTAATTTGATAAAATATATCTTTTATTTATTCTTTGATAGTTTCTTAATGTAACAAATCCTCATCATTTCTATCCTTAACCCTTTCCCTCTCACTCTTTCTAAGCACCTAACATGTCCCCATCTCCACTTCATGTGTCCACCCCCACCCATTTTTGTGACCATTTAGTTCAATTAGTGCTGCCTGTTGGAATGTTGACTGGTCTTGTTGACTTGATCTTGTGCAGGTAACTAACGCCACAGTGAGTTCTTGAGTACCCTGGCCATGTCTTCCAGAAGATGGCTGTTCTCAGCACTCCTCCCCATCCCCTGGCTCTTACATTCTTTCTACCCCCTTCCCACCATGTTCCCTAAGCCTTAATGCATGTGGGGGTTATAGAGATATCCTGTGTAGGGCCCAGTCCCATAATCTCAGCATTTTGACCAGTTTTGAGTTTCCTAGTTAATTGTTGGCCACTAACTACAGAGAGAATCTTGTCTGGCTAAGGCTGAGGCCAGCTGTTTGACACCATGGTTAGTTAGCAAGGCAGCAGTGGGCATTTCCTTCCTACGGCCTGTGACCTCCCAGCCTTGGGCTTGGTTTACAGTACCAACTATGAATTCCGTCAAGCGAAAATTTTCTAAATAATACTTTGATTTCAAATATTTTGCTTTCTTCCTATAATAAAATTGATTATACCTTTCTACACTATATCCAGAGGGCTGGAGTATAGCTCAGTTGTAGAGTGCTTGCCTACCACATAGGAAGCCCAGGGTTTAGTCTTCAGCACTGCATAAGGAAAGCATGGTAATGCATGTCTGTAATGTAGCATTCAAAGGTAGAGGCAGGAGGATCAGGAGTTCAAGATCCTTCTTGACAACATAGCAAGTTTGAGGCCAAACTGGGCTACATGAGACCCTGTCTCAGGGGTTGGGGGTGTATAATTAGAGGAGCTGGGTTAAAAACCCAAACAAACCTGTATATATTTTATCTAGTGTATGAGCCGGAGAGATGGCTCAGTGGGTGAAAGCAGGGCCTAAAATCAATCTGGAGCCTCCCGACAAGCCTGATGTGCCAGCAAGCAGTGTAATCCCAGTGTCCTCAGCGAGGTGGGAAGCTCAACTGAGACAAGAGAACAGAGTGGATCAGTTAGCCTGGAGTGTGCAGCACAGCAGCAGAAACTAGACAGCTCGCTTCACGATAATGAGGAAGGAACCAACTCCTGAAGAGTCTTCTGACCCCATCATACAAATACCAGCTTCCTCCTCTCATTCTTGCTTTCCCTCTGGTCCTTAGGACTCTCTTAGTCTTTTCCCATCATTACATGTGACTTTGCTGCTGGTATTTATGTAATTGTGTATTCCAATCTAAACCTCGAAATTTGTTACATACCAGCATTTTGAAAATGATTCCCTGAAGTGACTGCTCACATTCCAGTATGTGTAAGTCAGGGTAGTAAAAAGGGTTGTTCTGGACAGCAAGATGAGAGCCAGGCATGTTTTCCAACTAGAACACACTCCCTGCAATCTGAGGCAGAGATGAAACAGCAATTCCTCTTGACCTGGGTTTGGGTAAGGAGTGGATGGATTTATGTAGTTTGCTCAAATTACAAATAAGGAGATGCTGAAAGACTCTTAGATTCCTTGGCGTTCAGGTGACTAAAGTATCATGTGACTTACCTGAAAATAAAGTTTAGGGTTCTTATTGGGTGGGGGGATGTTTCGAGACAGGGTTTCTTTGTGTAGCCCTGGCTGTCTTGGAACTTGCTCTATAGACCAGGCTGGCCTCCAACTCAGAGATCTGACTACCTCTGCTGCGTTTAAACCACAGCCTGGCAAGTTTAGTTCTTTGTTAGCAAGAAGGTGAGAACTTGTGCTTTGTAAAGAATGGAAAAGATGAAGAACAAAACAAAAATATAGTACAAACATGTATCAGGGTCAATAGAAGACAGGTGCTGGATAGAAACACAGGCCAGCTTTCCCTGGCTTTTTGTATCTAGAGAAGGCTATCAGAGGGGAGGAAATCTCAGGATTTCATTTTAAAATATATTTTATCAAATATAGATACCTCCAGGGCAGGCAAGATGGCCTAGTGTGTGTGCCTCCAGACCTGATCGCTTGACCTATGGTAAAATGAACAATTCCTGCTAGTTGTTTTTTGATTCCACATGTACACACACACACACACACACACACACACACACACACACACACGAAGTAAAATGTAAAAAGAAGAAAGTTGCTTCCAGCCCAGAATAGTAGTACAGGCCTATAGAACAGGCACTTGGGAGGTAGAAGGAGGATCAGGAGTTCAAGGGTAGTGTTGGCTATGTAGCAAGTCTGAGGGCAGGTGGCTATATAAGAGAGACCCTGTTTCAAAAAAAAAAAAAACAAAAAAACAAAACAGGAACAACAAACTTGTCTTAGGTTTCAAATAAATATTCGGTCTGGCAGTTGTTAAGGACTTAAACTTGAGCAGATGTAGGATGAATTCTTTTGGAACTTCGTAAGATCTATTCTGTATGTTAACTCTGTAGATCTCTGAAGGCAGCAGGAATTGTGTAGTTATATACATAACTGATGATGGCCAGAGTCCCCACTCACACGTCTGTGACACAGTTTCAGAGAGGTGAGGAGGGACTGTACACTAGATAGAAATATGTGCCCCTCCTCAGGAGAGAGAGAAAAAGCAAAAGCAGAAACTATAGAACAGGAAAAAGACCCATGGAGGATTGATTTCAAAGCCAAAGGGCATTCTGGAAACATCCTTACAGATTTGGGAATATCGATCAGTTAAGATGAAGTTCTGTTATGTGCTGTTACCCAGGGAGCCTCCTCCCCAGCCCCCAAGTGATCATCTTCTTAATGGTATTACCACAGCGAAACTTGACTGAGCCATTACAACATCTGTGGAGTCTTGGAAAGGATAACAGTGTTTGGCTATCAGTTTGCAGAATGGTCTCTTGGTTCAACAACTGATTATATTGTGGATTTACTTGTGCTAGACATGGGCATTCTAATAGTGAGGAAGTAAATATGGCCTCTTTCTTGAAAGGATTTATAGGCTAACAGGGAACAGAGTCTCTTCTCTTCCCTTCCTTTTCTCCCCCTTCTAGTTCTTCCTCTCCTCTTCTTCCCCGTCTTCTCATCATTTTCCCTTTCACTTCTCTTTCTTTTCCTCTTCCTTCCTGTTCCCTCCCGAGATAGGATTTCCCTAGGTTCCAGCCCAGATTGGCCTGGCCTGGACTGTGTCCTAAGTGGCATGTACCGCCACTCCTGTCTGAACAGGATGAGTTTTACTGAGTACACTGTGAATGTGTTGAATGTAGATAAGGAGAAATAGAGTGCCAGGGGTTCTGTAACAGGAAAGACTGTAAGGTAAGACATGCTTTACACACCAACAGTTAAAAGCTGCTGGAGTTATCCAGGCTGGCAGGTGGGGATGGAGATGTGAGAGGAAGGCAAGAGGAAGAATAAGGATTACTTCCTATCTGATAGTTGCCCTAAGAATCCATTTTTCTTACACTATTTGTCTCCTTTCCATGGGGAATCAATGGGAATTTGGGACTGCCATCCTTTCTACATATTGTTTCACTATCTACATGAATGCTTGCCTTTGTAGGTCACAGAAGGGGGTACAGAACTAAGAAGGAGGTGGACAAGTGACTGGGGTACACTGAAGTCCAGTTGCTCCATTATTCATCGGGATGTTGGTCCCAGTGTAGATGAAACTCAAGGGAGGCAAGGATTGGTTCCCACCCTGAAGTACTGACCTGACCCCTCTCCTTCTAGGAAGTGGATATTGTGGTGGCACCATGCCACAGCCACCGGCCTGCTGTAGACGTTCTGGGTGACTTGGCCAATGATTTCTTGCCTGTGATAACCTATGCACTTCACAAAGATGAACTCTCTGAGAGGGATGAACAAGAGCTTCAGGAAATCAGAAAGTATTTCTCCTTTCCCATGTTCTTTTTCAAAGCACCCAAGCTAGAGATAATGGACCCCTCCAGTGGGAGAGCAGAGTGTGACAGATCACCACTGTATCGACAGTTAGTGGAGCTGGGCTATCTGAGCGGCAGCCACAGGAACTGTGGAGGCTCCGACCAGGACAGCAAAGCTCAGAGCATGTTGGTGGAGCAAAGTGAGAAGCTGAGACAATTGAGTACATTTTCTCACCAGCTGCTACAGACCCACCTAGTGGACGCAGCCAAGGCTCTGAACGCGGTGCACTGCCACTGCCTTGACATCTTTATTAACCAGGCTTTTGACATGCAGCGGGACCTGCAGATCACTCCCAAACGTCTAGAGTATACTAGAAAAAAGGAGAATGAATTGTATGAATCACTGATGAATATTGCCAACCGAAAGCAGGAGGAAATGAAGGACATGATTGTTGAGACACTTAACACCATGAAAGAGGAACTTCTGGATGACGCTGCCAACATGGAGTTTAAAGGTAGGTTCTAGAGCTTAGTGGGTGCTGGGACTGCAGAGGCCTCTGATTCTTTGGGCTAGAAATTGAATACCCTGATTCTTAAAAGGGCACCTGTCGTAGTTAGGGTTTCTGTTGCTGTGAAGAGACACCATGACCATGGCAACTCTTATAAAGGAAAACATTTAATGGCGTGGCTTACATTTTCAGAGGTTTAGTCCATTATCATCATGGTGGGACATGGTATCATGCAGGCAGACATGGTGTTGGAGGAGCTGAGTTCTACATTTTGATCCTCAGGCAGCAGGAGTCTATGTCCATACTGGGCATAGCTTGAGCATATAAGACCTCAAAGCCCAGCCCCAACAGTGACACACTTCCTCCAAGAAGGCCACACCTAATAGTGCCATTCCCTAGGAGCTTATGGGGACCAATTATATTCGAACTACCACAGCACCTTAATCATTTAGATGAGGTAGCCTCTTGCTTTCATGGACTTAAGATTCACTCATTCCTCTGTGGGCCGTGAGCTTAGTTTTTCCTAAGTTTATCCTTAGCGCTCTCTAATTTCCACCTTCTGTCTGCATCCCAGGATTCCTGAGAAGAGCTGCTTGAAGAATTTTACTGTGTTGTACTTTGACCTTTGCTCTGTCAGCATGGCCTCACTGGGTTGCTTTTTGTCCTGTAGTCTTATCTTCTCCTCAGGCTGCTCCTGAAACCCAGCTCAGGAAAATTTCCCAAGGCATGTTGAGTATTTCTGGCAGTCTCTCATTCATCACAAATGAGTACTAACAAAACTGGGGAAAGCCATCAGTCAGGGCTTTCGGTGTCTGAGGTTTCGATGCTGCTGACTCTTATGCTGACGGCTGTTTGACTCTCCATGCATGAGCAGTAGCTCTACCGCAGAGTAATTCAAATGACACTGTTTTCAGTTACTGTTTAGATTTTCAGGCGTGAGTACACATGTACATTGTCTCAGGGGTGTTAAAACCATGAAAGGCCACGTGGACTTGGTCAGTGCTATCTGTCAGAACCTTGACTGCATAGGTTCTGCTGGTTTTCGTTGTTCAGATGAGGGAACAAAAAGGCTTAAAGGGTTAAGCAATTTTGCTAAAGGTCCTACAACTAGTAAATAACAGAGACAGAATATGAACCGAGACAGTCTAATTCTTCAGTGTGTGTGTGTGTATAAAATATAAACACACACACACACACACACACACACAGAGTTTGTTTGTTTGTTTGTTTGTTTGCTAACATAGTCTCACTGTGTAGCCCTGGATGTTGTCCTGGAACTCACCATGTAGACCAGGTTGGCCTTAATTCACAAAGATCCACCTGCCTTGGCTTCCTGAGTCCTGGGATTAAAGGAATGTACGACCACACCCAGTCCTTGAACCTGTATTTTATAGTTCAGTGCTTTACTGCTTAAACCAGCTGTTTTCAACATGTGGGTTGAGACCCCTTTGGGGGTGGAATGACCCTTTCACAGGGGTCACATATCAGATATCCTGCATATCAGATACTTACATTACAATTCATAACAGTAGCAAAATTACAATTATGAAGTAGCAACAAAATAATTTTATAGTTGGAGTCACCACAACATGAGGAACTGTATTAAAGGGTCACAGCATTGGGAAGGTTGAGAACCTCTGGCTTAAACTATTCTGTTACTGATGTCCCCTTCTTCCTGTTACCCAGCTTCAAAGCCTCAGCATATCCTGAATTCTCTTGTTTGACTAGTTGTCAAGTACCCATGAGTTCCTTGCAATTTTATATCTACCTATGCTTTGCTTTTCTGTATATTTTTTGAGACAGGATTTCATTGTATAACCCAGGCTGGCTTTGAGGCAATCCTCCTGTCTCAGCCTCTCTAAGTGTTGGGATATAAGCATTCAGAACACTCCTGCTTCCATTCTGTCTTTAGTCTGTCAGAGTATTTTACCTAAGCAGTCTCCTAGCTTGTTTCTCTTTCTCTACTTCATCTGCATTGGCTTACTGTTCCACAGGCTAGTACTGAGTCCTCAGGCTATTCTGAGAGCTTCCAGAGCCTTTGTCAACTGTGCCAATCTTGGTCCCACTCGTCACCTTCCTGCAGTTTTAACTGGGTTGGTCTTCACTGCTCGCTGTTCCCCATACACCCTCTCGACCTCTTCTTTGCACGTGTCCAGCCTCAAATCTGAAATACCTTTTACTTTTCTGCGGTTTCCCACATCCGACCTACCTTCAAATGCTGCTTTTGTGAGTCACTAGTTCTGCCGTCTACTGTCATCTGTGCTCAGTTATGCCCCCACGCATTTCACCTGTAACTGCTGTCATATTTCACTTTCTTTTAGTGTACACCTCTGTGTTCTGAAATGCCAGAGTTGAAGAATATGAACGTGGCGTTATTCATCGTCTTATACCTTGCAGCAAAAGACAAAGTATCTCCTCCTTGCCTTCCTCCCTTCTTTTTTCCGCTCTCCTTTCTCAGTAAAAATGAATAGAGGGATTTTCAGTGGCTGAGAAAGGCTCATTTCAGTGAAGTTCTAGGAAGTCCTCTGAACCTGTCACTAAGCATCCTGGAACACCAGGGCTGCTGTCTTTCCCACAGACAACGAGGACAACAGCAGGCTGGGGCAGCAGGGTTAGGTGGACAGTGCAATGTTGGAGTGGGTTGTGGCAGGCATACCAAGTTGAGTGCCTTCGATACAGTGTTTAGTTGAAGAGCTGTGGAAGTACCTGGAGCCAGCAGCTCAGTGTCTGACTCTGCTTTCTCCATTGTAGGTCTGTGGATCCACACACTTCAAGAGCTACGTGTTAGGTGCAATTCAATGTCTGATTCTTGCCTTGTTCTGAGTCCTTTCTGAGAACCTTTGAAGCAATAATAAAGTAATTTAAAGGAGGGCTTGCACATAATCTGGTAGAACCAGATGTCTGTTGCTATTTGTTTTTAAATAACGGTCTTGGATGTATGCTGGGGAACAGGATGTACATACTTTAGAAAATATTTATGTTTTAATCTAGGTGTGGTGGCATATGCCTGTACTCCCAGCTCTCAGGAGACAGAGGCAGAAGAATCGTAAGTGTGAGGTCAGCCTGGGCTATGTAGGGAGTTACATGTCAATTTTTCCCCCTTGTTTTATAGTAGTGGGAATTGAGCCTAGGGCTCATGCATGCTAAAGAATATACCACTGAACTGCATTCCCCCTAATAAGATAAATGCATATATATGATATTTAATTCAAACACATGAGGATGCTCTTCCCCAGACATCCAGTTCCTCTCCTTACGTCCTTTTGCATTTCCCTTTGACTTCTAATGTGTATCTCAGAGAACTTTCTGCAAATGTTCATTTAAGTCTGTCTTCTAATGGATATACCTTGTATCATTTTCAGCCTATTTATTATCATAAATGATTGAATCAGTAGCATTGTACCCACAGTCTGAGATTTGTGAGGACAGAGTTCTGGAGGAAGGAGTTCCAGAAGCATAGCTATTTAGAGGATGAATATAGTTGTCATTGTTGGTTTAAAATTTTGACACCTGTGCCTGCACAGGTGGTACCAGTGCTTGTCTGATGACTGAGCCAGACAGTGTGAGATTTAACACAGATCCTAGATTTGGAAGTGAGGTTGGTGCTCAAATTCTAGCTGTATTGCTTCCTGACTGCTCATCTTTTCTCCCATCTTTTCTCCCTGTAAGATGAATTGGTAAATGGTCTTATTAATAAAAAACTTGAAGCCAGATATTGGGGTGAAAACTGAGAGAACAGAGGACTAGGACAAGCCACAGCCAACCTCACCTCACCAACTCCTCAGCCTCTGGAGAGAGCTACTTCCTGTATACTCACGCCTGTATACCTTTCTGTGCTCTGCCATCTCACTTCCTCTCTCCACCCAGCTACACCACTTCCTCTTTCCGCCCAGCTCTATCACTTCCTGTCTGTCTGTCCAGACCTCCAGACCTCTGTGGTTAACTAGCACTGGGATTAAAGGCATGTGCCACCACACCTAGCTCTGTTCCCAGTGTGGCCTTGAACTCACAGAGATCCCCATGGATCTCTGCCTCCCGAATGCTAGGATTAAAGGCATGTGCTACCACTGCCTGACCTCTATGTTTGATATAGTGGCTGACTTTTTCCTCTAATCCCCAGATAAGCTTTATTGGGGTGCACAAGTAAAATATCACCACAGTGCCCACTTTGTCTTATCTCTGAGGCTGTTTCCTGACCTACAGAATATATCCATTAATATTTACCAACAAAGGTCCCTTGAAGATGAAGTTAGCTATCCACATATAGTGCCTTTCAAATAGTTTCCACTGAGTGAATGGTGTTCTTTTCCTCCTGTCACTGAATCTAAAAGCTACTAAGATCAACAGATTCGTTTTAGACATAACTGTTCATTTTCAGGATCTTATTTAATGTAAGTGGCTGAGCATTGCCTGGCTCTTGATCATACTAAGAGTCAGAATTTGATAGCCAACCATATCCTTTCTTTCTTTCATTTTTTTTTGGGGGGGAGGTTTCGAGACAGGGTTTCTCTGTGTAGTTTTGGAGCCTGTCCTGGATCTCGCTCAGTAGACCAGGCTGGCCTCAAACTCACAGAGATCCATCTGGCTCTGCCTCCCAAGCGCTGGGATTAAAGGCATGTGCCATCACCGCCCGACTCCAACCATATCTTTTCATGGCCACCATCACGGTGATGACTTGGAGATACCCTTATTTAGTGTGTCTGCACCTTTCTTTCACGGCTAACAAGTGTAGTCTCTACCTCTGTAGATGTCATTGTCCCTGAGAATGGAGAAACAGTAGGCACCAGAGAGATCAAATGCTGCATCCGACAGATCCAAGAGCTCATCATCTCCAGGCTTAACCAGGCGGTGGCCAACAAGCTGATCAGCTCAGTGGATTACCTACGGGAAAGCTTTGTTGGGACACTGGAACGGTGTCTGCAGAGCCTTGAAAAATCGCAGGACGTCTCAGTTCATATTACCAGCAATTATCTCAAACAGGTATGAAAAGAACGGTTGCTAAGACACTGTGTCACAGATAACATCTAGAATAATGCACACACACACACACACACAAGCCCAACCTCAAAATAATCCAAGGATTTCCCTTTGAAACAGTCTAGTTGAAATTTCATTTTGTTTTCCTACTATATGACTACTGTCTGGGGAGGTGCTGATGAGTTGTAAAATCACAGTTGATAAAAATGAATAGAAAGTAAAGAACCTAATTAGTCACAAAGTAGGGGTGATGAACTTGAGTTGACTCTCTATATATTGAGGGATAAATTTGCGAATATTCAGGCTGGACTATTTCTTTTGTTTGGGCAGCAGAAGGTAGGAGTGGGGACCATGTAGCCAAGACTGGCCTGGCCTTGAACTTGCTCTTCTGGTCAAGGCTGGTCTTGAACTCCTCATTCTCTTGTCTCCACCTCCCAAGTGCTGGGATTACAGTCATGGTCTGTGTCTGGCCAACTATGCTTTTTTTGGTGTGTGTGTGTGTGTGTGTGTGTGTGTGTGTGTGTGTGTGTGTG
>CABHPR010142841.1:27054-38263 GCA_902168415.1 Peromyscus melanophrys
CTGTCTCTCTCTCTCTCTCTCTCTCTCTCTCTTTCTCTCTCTCTCTCTCTGCCTCTCTCTTTCTTTCTCTCTCTCTTTTGGAGCCAGAGTCTCATGTAGCTCAGGCTGGCCAAGGATGACCCTATCCTTCTGATCCTTTGGTCTCCACCTCCAGGATGCTGGGATTACAAATGTGCCTCAGTATATTCAGTTTGTCTGGCGCTGGAGGTCAAACCCAGGACTTTGTGCATGCTAGGCAAGCAGTCCCCCAGCTGAGCCACATCCCCCAGCCCCAAACTGGTGATTTTAATTCAGAGTGGATGTGTGCTTCTTTTAGCAGAATGATCAACTACAGAATTGTAACGACCGGGAAGTGTCCAGGGCCTCCCAGCACCTATCTTGGTGCTTCCTTCCTCCTGCATCTCCCGTATTTTCTCATCAATTTTCTTTCTTTGCCCCCATTTTGTTGTTGTGAAAAAAGTAAAAATAAATACTTTCAGCCTAGGACTTAATTTATCTTTAAAACAATTTTTTTTCCGTTTTCTTTTCCAGCTCTTTTGGGAATAAGGGCCTCACTCTACGGCTCAGGCCAGTCTGGAATTCATAGCAATCCTCCCGCCTCAGATTCCCTAGTGTTGGGGGTTATAGGCATGATTTACTCTGCTCAGCTTTTTAGAAATTATCTATTAGTGTATATCTGTTGTATGCAGTGATGAGTTTATTTATTTTGTAGTTTTCTATTTTCATATGTGTGTGGTGTGCTTGTGTAAGTATGCGTGTTTACCTGAGCCTGTGTATGAATGTGTGTGTGTGTGTGTGTGTGTGTGTGTGTGTGTGTGCATGTGCAGGCCCAAAGTTGATGCCGGGAGTCATCCTTCATCACTCTTACTCATTGAGCCAGGGTCTCTCAATCAAACTCAGAGCTTGTCAATATGGCTAGTCTTGCTAGCCAGCTCCCTCTGGGAGTCCCCTGTCTTAGCTTCCATGTCCATCTGACATGCCCATGTGGCATCTCCACGGATTCTGGGGATCTGAGCGCTTGTCCTCATGCTTCCACACCAAGCGCTGTAACCGCTGAGCCGTCTTCCCATCTCTTCTCTTTTCCAAAGAGTATTCTTGAACGTAAAGCAATGGAGACATGAAGTCTGAGTTCCCTTTTAGAAACTTCGTGCTGTTTGCAGGGTGGGGATGGAGAAAAGGGTGGGGTGCACTTGGCAGGAGTAAGATAGGGCCCCTGTGCTGCTGTGACCCTCGAGATTCAGACAAAGGGAGGAGAGGAATTGGCAGATTCGAGGTGTTGAGGGCTGGGAGTGTCCGGCCTTGAATCTGCAGGTGTGGGGCTCCCCAGGCAAGCAGGCTCCTGGCCACAGCTGCAGCAACTCCCCGGGCAGAAGGCTGGGTCACCAAAGGGGCAAACCAGGGGAGGGGGGAGAGTCGTGATAACAGGCTTCTGGCACATCCTGCCTCAGCACTCCCATCCCCAGGGCCTCATCCCCAGAAAGAAGGCAGTGGGCTCAGCACCCCCACGCATTCCTCCTCTCTCACTGGGGTACCGGTCACTAGTACGTTTGTGGTAGAATGAGGTCCTCCAAGAGAAACAGCCACCATCTTCATCAGATCAGCTGTGCCTGCTGGAAAGAGACCACCGGCACCAGAAGGCCTGTGGATTGTTGCCATCCCCTCAGGGAAGGAGACTGAGACTTCAGCAGTTCCTCCCAGACATCTCTCCCGGACTCTGCCCTAACTGAACGCGGACTTAAGTGCTAAAGTATACAGGCTGGGGGAGTTCACTGAAGCAGAGGCTCATCTATGTGGCTATGGGAAGCCATCATCCATGCCAGGTGAAGGCTTTCCAATGGGACTGCTTTGGGGTCACCATACTCCTGTAGTCACCCCTTACCTGTGCTCTAAGTTAACCTACTTAACTCATTGGCTCCCCAGGTTGAGCTCTGGTGGATGTTGTTTACATCTGCTCTGGAAAGTAAGGGAGCCTTCTCTCTCAGGACCCTCCAGTCCCTCATCCCTCCTCCCCTCCTCCATTCCCTTCTGCTTCTGGTCCTGCGCGCCCAACCTGAGCCCGTCCTGAAATGTCAGCACTGCTAAATTCATCTGCAAGACTCTGCCTTCCTTCTCCTCACCCGCTCACTAACACTAGACACTCAAGCACCAGTCCCCTCCACCGTTATTCATTCTTTGCGTTTTGAGCAGGGGTAGAGCACAGTAATAGCCTCTGTCTGTTGCCAAGGAAGCTTCTTCAAGGAGAGGCGAGGGCCTCACTTATCTATGGATATAAGGATAAGTGTAGAATGCAGGAAATTTCTTCAGGGATGAGTTCTGAATCTCAAGTAGTCAGCCCTGAATATGGGCAACAGTAGTGGAATACAGTAGTGTGTGTGTGTGTGTGTGTGTGTGTGTGTGTGTAGACAAGGTCATGAATTTGAGAATGGTTGGCTCAGGGGACATGGGTAGAATTGGAGAGGGAAAGGGAAGGTAGAAATGATGCAAGCATGTGTACTCATAAGAAATCCTCAGCAATAACAACAACAACAACAACAACAACAACAACAACAACAATAAATCTTACTGGGGGCCAGGGATGTAGCTCCATAGGTAGAGTGACTGCCTAGTATGCAAAAAGCCCTGAGCCCCATTCCCACTAGGGAATGCCTGTGATCCTATTATTCAGAAGGTGGAGAAAGCAGGATCAGGAGTTCAAGGTCACCCTCAGTCAAGCACTCCCTGGGCATGCACACATGCCTAAGCATGCACACATATCTAAGCATGCACACATGTAATTGTGTGTCTATAAGCATGTGTGTGTGCTGATAGGGGACGTTTATCTTTGAGAGAGAGAATGAGAGAGAGAGAAAGTGTGTGTGTGTGTGTGTGTGTGTGTGTGTGTGTGTGTGTGTGTGTAGCTTTGCGACCTCTCCATCTGTCTTCCCTCTCTCAATCTGGGATGGCTCCTCCTCCACCTAACCTCTAACAGGAAGCTTGTTTTAGGCTCTTCCCTTCCCCCCTCCACATCCTGTCACTGGTTGGCTTCATGTGTTCTCAGAGCTTTTATGGCATCCATCTGCCCCCAGCTCCCTGCGGTAGATTGAATGCAGGTGTCCTGCCCAATTCATAGCTGAACTCAGCCCTGATGTGCAGGAGTTAGGCCGTGAAGAGGTGATGAGGGTGGTGGGCCGGTGAATGGGCATGTGCCCTTGTAAAGGAGACCCCGGAGGGCTCCCTGCATGCTCTGTCAGCCACATGTGGGATCACAGAAGGAGCTGTCTAAGAAGCAGGAGCAAATCCTTACCAGATAGTGAATCTTCTGGCACTTTGATCTTGGACGTCACAGGCTCTAAAACTCGGAAAGTGCTGGTGACATGGCCCAGTGGGAAAGGCATTTGCCGCCAAGCCTTAAACCCAAGTTTGACTCCTGGGACCTGCATGGTAGAAAAGAACTGATTCCCACGAGTTGTCCTCTGACTTCCACAGGCGCCATGGCATGCTTACCTACCCCGCCCCCCCCATTCAAAACACACACACATAAATAAATGTCATAAAAGCTTTTTAATAGGGATTCCAGACAGCAAGAAAGTCTTTTCAGTATTTATAAGGACAGGCTTGTTGGTTTGAGACAAGATCTTGTGTAGCCCAAGCTAGCCTGATACTCGCTGTGTAGCTGAGGATGACATGATCCTGATCCTCCTGCCTCTGTGTTGGGATGAGAGGCTTGCACCACCACATGCAGTTTATGAAGCTGTGGTGATGGGTTGAGCATGCTACAATAAGCCCTCCATCAACTGAGCCACGTCTCCTGCTCGCGGAACGTCTTTGATCCTCACTGGCTTCTTTGTTAAGTGTGAAGGGCCATTTGTGGTGATTAGAGAACTGCTCAGCTATCGTGTCTTGTGGAGGGGCCGGGGAAAGGAATTGTCTCCGTGCGGCACACACTCTGTCCCCAGCTCAGACACACAGATGATGTGTCTGGGTCTCGAGTGTTGGTTATTAAAAGGGAGAGCTGGACCGACGTGGAATGTGAAGGAAGGTTCTACTGGAGGAGCTTGTTTCTGAGGGGAAAAAAAAGCAAACCATCTCTGAACACTAGCTGTTAGGATGTCAGTTTGGTCGAGCTGCCAAGTAAAACCCCACAGCAACTGCCCACCATGGAATTTTCCCTGATTAATGACCTACGAATGCCCGGCTGGTGTCCAAGCTCTATATACATTGACATCCAACTCAGGAAGGGAAAGTATTTTCCCAGAAACAGCACAACATGGCCACTATTCTTCAGACGTCCGCTTCTAAAACCATAAAAATATTTCATACTAGCTGTCTGTTTGTAGACCATATCCCTGGGTCGTGCACAGAACTGGGTTTTCTCTGGTATTCTGGGGGCGGGAGGACTGTCCTCATTTTGAGATGAGTTGAACGCTTGTTCCCAATGCCCTTTGCAGCCCATGCGCCACACTTTTTTCCTGTTCAGGGTTGGCACGGAGTGGCTACCTCCTTGCAGACATGTGTATTGAACTACAGTATATAAACATTGAAATAAGAAGCCAAACAAGTAGGAACATTTTCACCCTTATACCTCTGTCCCCAAGTCTCTAAATGCATGCATTCAGAGGAGCTGTGTGCTTTCCCCCCAAGAGCTACCTTGTGGAACAGAGAACACCATTATGCAAACATGGCTGCCTGGCAGAACCTATAGCCAGCCTTCCAACCTCAAACCAGACTCTCCCTCCTAAGCCTGTAATCAGTGAAAGCTTTGAGTGTTAACGGCTCACAGAGCCTCCTAAAGAACGGGTGTTCGAGGTGGGGGATGTAGCTCGACTGGTGGAGCGCTTGCTTTGAAGGCACCAAGCTCTGGGTTTGATCCCCAGTACCACATCAACCGGGTGCGGTGGTCCATGCCTGTGATGCCTGCACTCGGGAGGCAGGAGGATCAGAAGGTTATCCTCGGCTACACGTCAAGTCTGAGGCACGTCTGGAAAAACAGAAACGGAAATGGGGCAACAAAACGACGACCACCACAAAAGTGGGGCTGCAGCTGAAGAACAACGGGAAGCCGTTCAAGTTTTCCAAGCGAGAGGACGGCGTGGTCGGGGGTTCCCCGGATCAACCCAGACGCTCTGAGCAAAGCTAACTACAGCGCTAGGGGAATGACTCAGTGTTCATCGTGTAAGCTTGAGGACCAAAGTTCAGATAAATGGAATTCCAGCCTTGGAATTCCAGCCAGAGGATCCCTGAAGCAAGCTGACAGCAAGATTAGCCGTGGCAAGCTCTGGTTTGCCTGACAGACCCTGCCTCGACGAGGAAGTTGGAGGAGCAATGGAGGATGATTGCTGACCTCAACCGCAGGCATCCACGTGTACATATGCAACCACATATGTGTGCCAGCACACAAGCAACCAAACCACACGCCTACACACAGGCAAACCACACACCCATGAAAAATGAAGAAGGGGAGGGGGGGAAGGTAGCTACCAACCAGGAATGGTTAGATGAAGGGGTCCCACGGAGGAATGACGGAAGGACAGACTGGAGGAACGGTAGAGACATTGATAAGATGGAGCCAGGAAGAGGTAGAAATGGGTCCACAAATAAAGTTTTATTGGATTGCACTTCTGACCACTCATAACATACTCGGCTTCATGGCCATCACGCTACAGTGGCAGAGTTGAACACCTGAGTTCCAACCACACAGTCCACAAAAATTAAAATATTCACTAACGTGGCTTTTGACAAAAAGCCATCCTAGGCTGCAGAGCCGAACAGTTCAGAGACCTGCACAGACCTAGCTTCCAGGAAAATACCACAGAGTCCAATATAACTGCCACCTACAGAGAAAGTCCCCTACAGAGAAAATATAGGAACACTCTTCTTTTCTCTTTACCAAGTTGAAACTCACATAACCTAAAACCCAATTATTTTAACTTATTATAGCCAGCAAATTATATACACTTACAGCATGTATATGATGCTTCAAATCACGTATAGTCTTCTCAGACAGATTGGCTTATCTATCCCATTATCCACGCCTCATTTTTCTTAAAGGACCTTCAGCAATTTTGTTTTGTTTTGTTTTATTGAGACAGGGTTTTTGTTCACTGTGTTGTCCTGGCTGTCCTGGAACTCACTCTGTAGACCAGGCTGGCCTCAAACTCAGAGATTCACCTGCCTCTGCCTCCAGAGTGCTGGGATTAAAGGTGTTCAACAATTTTCATGAGTGCCATGACTCATTACTGATTATAGTCACCATGGTACACATAAGAACTTACTTTTCCTGCAGAATGGAGACTCAATACCTTTCAATCAAAGAGAACAATTCAATGTGTTGTTCAACACCACCTCTGTCTAGCTTAAGAATGGGTCCATAACCTTTGCTGTGTGATTTTTGCCCCCAAGAAACACATACAAACATCTATTCACCCATCAAAGGGCATTGAAGACCAAAGAAATGATTTGACCAGAGTCTATCTTGGGGAACCAGTGAGTCTTGAGAGGGTACTTACAGGAGCATGGATGACCTAGGCAGCTGCATCACTGAAAAGCTCACCCTAACATAGCAGATGACTCATGAAACCTGCATCCTGGGAGCTTCTTGCATGATTTACAGGCAGCTCACTGAAGAATCTCCCCTCTTTCAGCAACTGTTTAGTGCTTACCATAAACATGGGGGTGGACTTTGGGATGCTTCTAACTTCCTGTGCTTTCTGAGTCTTGTAAGTTGTACGAGATTCCTGAGCCTTGGAAGTTTCCTTAGCTCCCTAAGTCTTAAGAGTCAGTGTTTCAATTCAGAGGAAATCTCTACAGAACACATTCTTAGGGAGAACTCAAGCCTGCTGAGCAGTCGATCCCCATCCCAGCTTCCTTCCAGCCCTTGATGTTTTTCTACACACATAGGCTAGAAAGAGGTTGGGGATGGGGAAAGATGAGAGCATCGGATGCAGGATTGAGTGGGAGAGAAACAAGAATGAAATGGCCAAAGGACCATATGGATCGAGCCCTACCCAGTGGCAACAGAGACCTAAGGACTTGACTCTTAGTTCTTTCTCATCTGATGAGAATTAGCAGGGAAATATTGTGAACTCAGTGAGTGTGAACCAGCCAAACACGAATGGAGCAAACTCGAGCACACTTGGAAAACTCATTAAAGTTAGAGGAGTGGATGAGGGTGCCAAAATTGGGTCTCTAATATAGGGTCATGACTCAAGTAAAGTTGATGATGTTCAGCCAGAGAACCATGTGTTGCAAACCATCTTCTGGGGGATGGTTAGTGAATATCTCCTATCCTTCATTCTCCTCACCCAATTTCTCCCTCTGCCACCAGGAGAATGAATTTCTCCAAATCATACTTTCTTCACAATGGTAGAGAGGTTTTCCATCAGTGAGAGGTTGTTCTAGAACTTGAAAGCCTCACATGATGTCAAAAGGAGGTGTTAGGGGAATATTGGGCGTGGTAGTGCCACCCCTTCACTCTTAAGTCTCCCCATCCCCCACTTGGTCCCTACTTTGTTCTGGGACTGGTGCCTGCTGCACAGAGGCATCGTTGTCATGGGAACTGACTCAGGTGTGGGCACAGTAGGAAGCAGTGGCAGAAAGCATCTAAGATGGAAAATTTCCAGATTTTATAGGTAACATGTGTAGGTTTAAAGAAAAAAAAAAGATAGTCCCACCTATCCAGGAGGTAGTGGCACACATCTTTAATCCAAGCACTTGGAAAGCAGAGGCAGGCAGATCTCTGAGTTTCAGGCCAGCCTGGTCTGTGGAGTGATTTCCAGGACAGAAGAAACCCTGTCTTAAAAAACAAAAGAAAACAAAGACCCACCAAGTAACTGTCACATCTCCCTGGCTATTGAAGGAGGATGGAAATCTAACTGAGTGACAGAGGAGCTCACTCTTCACCGAGTGGCAGAAATCCAAAGAGCAGCCCCTTGATTCCTGCAGACTGTCACACCATGAGCTGCCCTCCTCCAGCAAATGGAGGCTTATCACCTTTACATATAATCATCACTCAGAGGTCCAACTGGTTGTACCGGTGCATTCAGGTGGGACACACTGAAGAGGTAGAGGCAGGAGGATGGTGAGTTTGAGGCCAGCGTGGTCTACAACTATAAAGGCTGGTGAGATGGCTCCACAGATAAAGAGCTTGCTCTGTAAGTAGGAGGACCAGGGAAAGGATCCTCACACCCCATATGAAAGCTGGTTGGGCTTGGTGGCCCACCTGTAATTCCAGACAGGAGAGCCTTGAGGCCAGCTGGCTAGCTAGCCTAGGCAAATAGGGAAGCTCTGAGATCAGGGAGAGACTCTGCCTGAATGAATGAAGTGGAGAGCAACTGGGAATGCTCAAGCACCCCCCCAACACATACTTCTGCACACAAGTGAACTTACCCACGTGACCACATACCCACACAACCACACACATACCCCAAATAAAAGGATGTCTGGAGAAGTATGAAAGGAATACAGTCCCCAGCCACTGCCAGGACACTGACAAATGAACTCACAAGGAGGTCTGGCTTGAAGGTCAGAGGTGGGATCTGCAGCATCATGACTTGACTTCCCATCATCAAGGCAGCATCATACTCCTGGGATTTATCCGCACTGAAAATGGTGTCTTGCTGGGCGGTGGTGGCGCACGTCTTTAATCCCAGCACTTGGGAGGCAGAGGCAGGCGAATCTCTGTGAGTTCGAGGCCAGCCTGGTCTACAGAGCGAGATCCAGGATAGGCACTAAAACAATACAGAGAAACCCTGTCTCGAAAAATAAAAAAGAAAGGAAGAAAGAAAGAAAGAAAGAAAGGAAGGAAGGAAGGAAGAAAGAAAGAAAGGAAGAAAGAAAGAAAAAAGAAAGAAAATGGTGTCTTGTTTGATTCCTTTTTTACTTAAAAAACAAAAAACCTAACAAATAAATAAAAATAGCATACACCAAAACCTACCTTTTAAATGGCTGTGTAGTATTTCTTCATGTGACTATGCTTTGTTTTATGTATCTATTTTCCTGTTAGTAGACCCTTCTCCTTGTCCCTTCAGACTTTTGCTAACACCTGGAGGTAGTATAAGATTTGTGGAAACAGGAAGTAAAATGGTGGTTTTCATGGGCTTGTGGGGCAGATGGAATGGAGAATTACTGTTTAGTAGGCACAAAAGCCTCTGGTTTTATTTTTTTAAAAAGCTTTTGTTTTTAGTTTTAACTATGCACATGTGTGTGGGTATGCACAAGTGCTCTTGGGCAACTCTAATGCCCTCAGAGACAGGAAGAGGGTATATGAGCCCCTGGGGTTGGCATTACAGGTGGTTGAGCACTGCCATTGTGGGTGCTGAGAGCCCCAGTCCACTCTTCTGGGATAGTATTACATGTGTGTGTTTAACCACCGGGCCATTGTTCCAAACCCAAGAGTTTTAGTTTTCTAAGAAAAAGTCCTGTAGATGGATTGTGCTGACAGTCACGCAACAGTGTGAATGTGCTGGACTTGCCCAAATGGTACACGTAAGAAAAATGGCTAGTGGGTCAAAGATGGGGCTCAGTTAGTAGCGTGCTTTACCTGCCACGTAGGAAGCAGGCATGTGGTGGCACAAGGACTGTAATCCTAGCAGTTGGGAAGTGGAGGCAGGATAATCAATCAGGAGTTCAGGGTAACCCTCAGCAACACAGTGAGTTCAAAGCCAGCCTGGACAGCATGAAATCTTACTAAAAAAAGATAAAGGTAAAGATGGCAAATTTCTTTTTCTTGAGAATTTTATACATGGAAATGATGTTTTGATCAAGTCCATGCCCCGTTCCCTGCCCTCCGATTTCTCCTAACTTCCTGTGCTCTTTCCTTAAACTCTCTCTCTCTCTCTCTCTCTCTCTCTCTCTCTCTCTCTCTCTCTCTCTCTCTCTCTCTCTCTCTCTCTCTCTCTCTGTGTGTGTGTGTGTGTGTGTGTGCATGGATGTAGGACCCTCTACAGGGGCATAGGCGATCTCTTATGTTCTGAATCTCTGTAGAAAACTGACTCTCCCTCCTCCCACAACTGTCATAGCCAATAGCTCCTCAGCTATGGGTGAGACTTAAAGATGCTACATTTTATTTTTGTGTATCCAACCCCAACTTTTAAAAATTGAAATACTCCACCTATGAAAATATCTCCATGTACAGAGTTAGTCAGCCTCCTCGGATGGGTGGAGACAGCTTTTGCTATGTAACAGGAAAGGAATGAGTGTCAGCTGGGATCATCTGAACATCTGTCGATGTGCTCGGGGACAGTTGAGACTTCTCCCCGTCAAATGGAAGATCAGCTGTCCTACACTGCCTGACAATGTTCCCATGGGATACAGTCACCTCGATTTGTTTTACTTTTTGAACAATGTCTCAAGTACATGATTTTTCTTTTTGGTAATTTTTATTGTATTAATTAACTAATGTGTGTGTGTGTGTGTGTGTGTGTGTGTGTGTGTGTGTGTAGCATACACATGCTATGGTGTACATGTGGAGGTCAAGGGACAACATGCAGGAGCCCCCCCTCTTTTTTCCATATGAAATGTGGGCCCCAGGGATCAAACTCAGGTCTTCAGAGTTGGAGACAAGCACCCTAAATTTACTGAGCCAGCCTAGCAACACAAGTTTTTTTCTTCAAATGGTTCTTAAAATTTTCCCATTATGAGAAAATCAATCAAATCACCACCTGACAAGCACCTATTAATTTTTTTTTAATTTTTAAAAGATGGATTTATTTTCTTTTATTTGCATGAGTGCTTTGCCTGCATGTATGTATGTGTACTACATGCGTCCCTAGTGCCCTTGGAGGTTAGAAAAGAGTGTCAGATGCCCTGGAACTGGAGTTATGGGTGGTTGTGAGCCTCCATGTGGGTTTGGGGAGCTGAACCTGGGTCCTTGGAAAGAGCACACTGTGCCCTGGACTGCTGAGCCATCTCTCCAGTTCCCAGCTGGCTGAATTCTGTGTGGATGAAAACACTGAATCAGTCTTCAAGCCCTGGACTTGGATTGTTTGATTTACCACTTTGTTTTGTAAATATTTCCCCTAGTGTCTTAAAGAATTATTTATAAATACTCATTTGAGTGAAGCACATTCACTTGGACGTTCTTCTCTGTGTACACTTGGTTAGTATATCATCTCTGTGAAGCTAGCTATTGTGTGTGTGTGTGCGTGTGTGTGTGTGTGTGTGTGTGTGTGTGTGTGTGTGTGTGTGAGAGAGAGAGAGAGAGAGAGAGAGAGAGAGAGAGAGAGAGAGAGAG